>JABFPN010000521.1:0-44597 GCA_022817305.1 Leptoteleia sp. ZL-2020
TATGAAGAAGAAGAAGGTAAAGTGTGGTGTTGTTGTTAGGTTAAATAATAAGTTGTTAAATGTGTTGTTTCTACGTGTTGTAGAATAAACAAAAAGAAGCATGAAGTAAAGGAGATTTTTTTTCCTTCCAGTTTGTGACATTTCGGTAAAAATTATTATGTAGTTTGATAAAAATGATCAAGAAGTTTGGTTAAGATTTTTAACAAACTGTTCGATAATTCTTATTACATTTATTGCTTCGTCACTACTTTCTCATACAGTTTAATAAATTTTTTCGACATCTGAATAATTTTTCTACTAACTTTTTTCGCCGTGTACTATTCTAAATATTAAGGCGAAATAAAAAACATTTATAATTTTACTACACTTTTACATTCAATAAATGAAACCGTACTGCTTTTTGTCCTTTTCAAAATGGCTTCGTTACTTTATCACCAATATTAGTTTTAATCGGTATTTTATAACTTTGTGTCCACTTTAATCTATAATATATTATAAAAATAAATATTCTATTTTAACAAACGGAACTTATATGTTTATTTATATATTGGCAAATGTTTAAATATATCCCTGTAACTCAATAACTGTTTCTATTAAAAGAATTAATTCAATTGGTTAATCCAGATTACTGAAAATTTAAATTAGTTATAATTCCTTTTTTTTTTCATCAAAACTTTTGAACTCTAATTTTCATCAAGGCTTTTCAAATTTTAATAAAATTGTTGAGCCAAGTTTTGCTTTTGTTTGCGTTACTGATAATAATTAATTTGAGAATTTAAAAGAGAGTTTAACTAATTAAAGATCGAGATAAAAGTTTATGTTAAAGGAATATTGTTTCATACATTAAAATGCATGGTTACTTAAGCATAAATGAATTATTGATGATAGAATAAAAGCTGATTTCTTATGTTTTCATTATGGTTACAATATGTTAATGTACATTATCAAGGTCAAAATTTGTATCTTATTTCTTAATACACAATCTTTATGTATTTATGTTTGATTTAATTCTTTTAATTCAATTGCATTAATCTTTTCTTAGTTCAAATGTATTCAATTCCATTGTTGATAAATTTGCCAATAACAATTTCAAAATTATTTTAAGTGAATGAAAAATAATATTACGTTATTACTCTGTCTGTTGAAGTAATTACTTAAATCATGCAAAGACATAAAATACTAAAATCCTATTAGTATATAAATTTATTAAAACTTGATGCAGCCTTAATGGTAAGTTCCAAATCATGAATTTGATTCATTCATGTTTTCTCACCACATTGTCATAAGAATTCCTTGAATTAAACTGAGTATTACATCAAAGCTACTTTGGTTGAGTTCAAAATTGATTTTGGTCGTAGGAAAACGATTAATGAAATTCAAATGTTGAAACTTATGGCGAGTCATATGAATATAAATTTTTTGTTCTTTTCTGTATACAGAGAACAAAAGAAGAAGAAGAAGAAGATGAATAAAGGTAACATATAACATGTAACATCCCACACTGGCGATAAATGCTATTTCTAAACTTATCTAATAAATAATTTATTAAATTCATGACCCAAATCGATGCTTTATTGACGAATAGTGCGTACCTTCCTATGCATATTTATTTCCATGCAAATCAATTTTCATTTTCAGTATCAAAGAATCATGCTTTCCATCTCAACAATCTATTTCGACTTCTATTATCACACCATATAAAAACATTTTGCTATCCAAATCATATTTCAAACAAACAAATTCATTCCCATGTTTCACCGCTGCACTACTATTACTTCATTAAACGACAATGTATGCTTTTTAATGTGGCAATATTGAACAGCATTAAGTTTTATGAAATATACATGAGAATCGCGCAAATTATTATAATATTTGTGTGAGCGTACACATCTCGCTCAGTTTAATAACCAAGGTTGCTCCAGTTAATCCGAGTGAACATTTCTTTATCGTTCATAACACGACTTGCTCGTTTATTACATCACTGTGGAAGAACATGGAAATTATATGAAATTTATGCGGCATTGGCAACATTATCAAGAGTACATTTATAAATGTTGAAAATAAATATTATTGCAAAGCAGTGTGGCAGCGTCTAGCGTACATTGTATTTTGACAATCCGCGTACTTTCGCACGTAATATTACATGTTACTTTAAAAAAATGAAAAATACTTAACAACATAATACTTAGTCCTTCTTTAACAGCCGCGAGTGATTAGTAATAAAACGACAATGAATAAATACCTTTCCATGATTTATGTTCGCCGACAATGAAAATTGAAAATCATTGTTCCTACACAATGTTAATGGGTGTTTGTACAAATTATTTCTCACAATTCATTACAACTGTTTATCTTATTAACTTAATTAGGATCAAATCAATTGTAAATAATAATTTAAGCGATGAGTTTAAATGCCGTGAAACCTGTCAGTGTGGGTAACTCGAGACACCATAATTCATAGCTTATTTACACTTGTTCATTACTTTAATTCATCCCAAAATATAAATAAATTGAGATGATCATCGTGGAATGAACTCGTGCTTGGATCTGCTTAATTAACTTTTTTTTTCTAATAAAATTTAATCCCAAGCTTATAACTCAATCACATTTATTGCATTGCGAAAATACACATAATATTTATATAATATTGTATCAAAATTTTCTTAAAATAATGAAAATATTTATGTAATATTTTACATAATATAGAAAGATATAAATGTAATATAACATAAATATTATATGGTGGATATTTTAATATTTATAAAATATTTGCCATAAATATTTTTTGCTATTAGGGTAGCTATTTTATATTAATTTAGGGATATGTTTGAAAAATGAAGAATTTTACTAAGAAACAATAGTAAACAGTCATTTACTACTTTTTTTTAGTAATTTATTACACTATTTTTAAAATCTTACTATTATTTATAGGAAAAATAATTACTATTCTGATATAACTTTAAATTTGTATAAACATAATAATTTATATTTAGTTTTTCTCAGCGTATAAATGCAAATGTTTTTTTTTTCATTTGTGCAAAACGAGAAAGAAAAGAACAAATAGCCGATAAATATTTTCGTTGTAATTTCGTAACTCATTTAGCTTGAATCCCATGCAACCAATCGATTACACGGGAATCAAAATCGATTCACCTCACTCTTGCATCAAATTGTCGCGACCCCCTTTTCTTTACGTAGGAAAGTAAAACGCGTCTAATATAATCGTGCGAGCGCTGGATTGCACATTAAAATAAACACCAAAATATGGAATACCACGAAAAAAATCAACTGAAAACCCATAAACATGCACGCAACAAGCAAATTATCTAAGTGCTGTCACGCTCGTCGATCGATAGAAATGCGGGCGGTTTCTCTTTCCTTGTTTAACAAGCAAGACAATTGCAGTCGAAATTTTGCTTTCCTTCGCTTTATAATTCGTTGCAAATTTTTGTTTACTTTAATGATCTATCTCGCGCCACTTTATCCACCATACAATTCCCCTCGCTCCCTCTACCAACGTGCCGATCAAGGTCATTTCAATGTTTTTCCCCCACAAAAAAACGAAAACAAAAAAAAAGCCAAGTAAACACATAATAAAGAAAATTAGATCAAATCATTTTAAATTAAATGTCACCGAATTTATCTTATATAATACACCGCCTAATAATTCATTGTTTCGTTGTTCGTTAAAAAATACACTAGAATAACTGAATAACAAGCATTAAATAACAATAACAATAGGAGAAAAACGGCATTGTAATATAAAAGTATGCAAATTAATGCGGTTCCTTTGTGAAATAGAAATGTTTTGTTTACTTTGGAATGATCAAAGTGGATGGTTTTTGTTTAAATGACGATGATATAATAGAAGAAATGGAATAAACTAACCCTCGGCGTAAGTTTTGACCGTTTAGACGATCGTTTGTTTGCGGTTTACAAAGGAGTAATGAGGTTGGGCGGGAAAAAGTGCGCGCCATTGAAACAATGCTTGACTCACCGTTCGTGTGCTACGGCCTCTGGGATTCGACGAGCAAGATCAATTTCTGTTTCACTGTCAAAAGCACTTATTACATTCGCAATTACAGCACCAATCAACCACAATGGCGCAGTACTGCCGTCAAGTCGGGGAATGCGTAGTAGAGTGTTGCGGACGTTGCGGCGCGTTTAGCGCACACGTATATTCCCAAAATCACTATTGTTGCGCCATCTTGCATCTCGCCAATGAAACCTGTATTGCCAACTTCATCCTAGAGCAAAACTATAAACAAGTTTAAACAAAAAACTATAGAAAACTGTATGTGAGATAAAAAACAGTATCATTTACAGCTTTTGCTTCTGTTGCATTATTTAATGTTTCTAATAATTAAACTCAAACATTCGCGTTTTGATTTGCAAAGTTGTGTAGTCATCCCTACAGTTTTAACTGTAGATTTACAGTTTTTGGGAAATGTTCTGAGTTTTTAATTTTGGCCTCAAAATTTACAGATTTGTAGTTAATTATAGGCAACATCTTTTTCATGACCATAGATTATAAATAATATAAATAAAGTTGTCAAAATATATCACAAAATGGAATCAAATTCATCAAATGGTAAACATAATGAAAGTTAATTGCAATAATATTTATATTAGTTGTTCTTGCTTTTAATAATTTGTTAATTGAATGTCTGTTCTATTTATATAATACAATATATATACACACATTATATTTTTTCAGATCCAATCTACAATAATTGCATCTCATCTTTAAACACAGAATTGAATTTTTGTGAACAAAAAATTTATGCGCAAAAAATGAAATTAACTACAGTTGAAAAAAATTTAACTCGCGTCAAGTTATTGCAGGATAAAGCTAAAATTATTGCAAATAAAAAAAAATTAAAATATAAAGAAACTCAACAATTGTTAGAAAAATATCATGCAAATTTTATAAATATAATTATTCCATACTTAAAAGTCAGTTTAAACGATGAGATTAATGTACAGATTTCAAACAAATTAAATGAACTTAATAAAACCATTGAAGAGTTAACTAAAATTTTAATTGAAAAAAATAGTAGGATAAATAATTATGAAACTGAATTGTCTAATATAAAGTCACAGATATTGTTACAAAAGGTATTTACATTTAGTTACACATAATACAATGTAAATTCATGTGTATGATTAATAAACATTTTCAAACATTTAGAGAAGGAGAAGCGCTATAATTTCCCAACTTCAAGAGGACTATTATAAAATACAAAATTATAATTTGAAGGTAACAGAAAAAGAGTTAAATAAATTAAGAAATAGAACAATTAATTAATTGCTATCATTAATATAAAAAAATGATTCTTATATAACAATTATTTTACTTTATCAATAAATTTCGTTCGTGTTCAAAATCAAAATTGCAGTCATATCATTTCTGTCCATCATTCTTTATCCTTTCCTTTACATTATTTATAAATTCTTCCATACTGTCATTAAAATTCATTATTTGATGAATTTCTGTCTTGCATTTATTAATAATATCTCTTTGTCTCCTTTCATTGTTTAAAAATTCATTTCGTCTTTCCATTATTTGTTTCATCATCAATTCATTTGTTTTAACTTTTTCCATTACAATCTTTTGTAATTGGTCATTTTCTTTTTTGTAAATAGATACATCAAAGGATCTCATATGTTCCTTTACATCTCCAGGTGGTCGCCTGTAATTTAATATTTATACCATTAGTAACTATGTAAAGTTTTAATTTATCATTTGTTGATTAAATTTACTTTATTTACCAGGCAATACCATCAACCCGTATTCCATGAGTCATCAAATCATTGTATTTATTATGTATGTCGATTATGTCTTCGTCCTGAAGTAATTTTTTAAGATGATTCTGATATTCATTATTTAATTTATCCTGCATTGCTTTATGCATTTTCTTTATTATTTCTTGCTTAAGATTCAAAACCTTTAATAATTCAGTAAACTCTTCTAAACTAAAATAACGAAAACATTATTATAAACTGTAAAATAATATTGTACAAAAAATGTATACTGTTTATAAAAGTAGATTTAATTTATTACACATAGAAGACATTTTTCAGCAAACGCATCATTAAAACTGCAGTTTATAAAGAGAAATTTCTGCGATGCACTGTACCCATAAAATTCCAGCTAACAATGCAACAAAATGTTGACTGATGAACATTAACAAAACTTAAAATTTGAACTTTGTCATACAGTAACATTTCACACTAATTTTTAATAATAAAATAATTTCTCAATAGCTGGGGCATTAATTAATTAAACTTGATAAATTGCATTACATCAATTAAACGTCATGTATTTGATTAAATATTAAAAATATTACAAACAAAAATTAAATTGTTATGATCATAGACATTGTAATCTTATTTATATCGTATATTTTAAACTTAACGAAAGAGCATTATAATTACTCATTTTATAATTTCAATTATCGTTACAATTAAAGAACCAATAAACTTGTGCTTCAAACGATTGTTGGTTACAATTTAAATCGGGCCGGGAAGGGTGCAATATGAATATAAAATACACAGAATTGCATCCAACTCAGCCTAACCAAAAGTGTACGTTAATAATCTGAACCTATAACAATTAGACACATAAAAATTTGTATAGAAATCTATGTAGTGATAAAGCTATTAAGAATTACATCAACCAATAGACTGAAAACGTTACTCAGGAACTTTGTCATACTCACCTAATACAAGTAGCAATATTTTGTAAATCTTGTGTTAATACCGCTCCAAAGAAAATTGGATTTTTTACATTATTACAGCATAATTCAGACATCTTAAAAGAATATTTTAGTTCAATCTACTAATTAATAACAGACAATAACAATATTCTGGTATACCGGTAAACAACCTTCTCCTTCTATCTCTTTTTCTGGACTGTATGGGGTAAACGCATACAATCTGATCATGCGCAGATAATGAGCCGTATTTCGAATATACACGCACACGCACGCCCACACTATATTTGTAGGTTGGCAATGCTACATCTCATACATACATACATACACACACATGCATGCATACAAACAAAACAATGCTGCCACACTAAAAAATCGACAATATTTAAGACAGAGAGAGAAGTTGTTTGTAACATTGACGGACGTTTCATAGCTAACTTCAAGTAGGAGCCTGGAGCCGATCTGACATTACTGTTAGACAGGAATTATTGTTTATATTCAATGGTATACGAAGCACTTAACTTGTACTCATGACCTTAACAAAAACAAAAAGGAATTATTATTTATATTAATTACCTCCTCGTAGTGTACTCTGGTTTATACTAAAATCGGTGACTAGAGTCTGAACACCTGAAGTGTGCCTAGAACATTATCGGAAAAGTTATAATTTAATTAAAAACAAATGAGAAAGTTTGCAGATTCATTCCAATATGTGACTTTTATAGAACCTGCCGTTTTAGTGCATTTAATTAATATCTGTTCTAAAAATATAAAAATTACATAAAATTTGATCATTTGTAATACTTGTAGTAACACTACAATAATAAGTATGCTGATGAATTTTTGTGATCCATCTTTGTTACCAAAAGTAAAATGTAACACAGCCTGTAACGAAGGTAACGAAGTAATAAATTTAATAAATGGACAGGATAATGGATTTATGGCCTATTATGCAATTAGGCCCCCGGTACACATTGATTTGGAATTCATTTGTAAGATTCAGTTATCTCACATAATCATTTGGCCATGCGTGGGAGCTCAAAAATCATCTGGCTTTAAATTCTCTTCAAAGCCTCACCAAAACTCTTCCGATTACAAGGACTTTCATACAGTATTTTTGAAACCTGAAGATTCAGGAGTATTTCTATATCGAAATGATTACAATTATTCCAATGTAAGTAAGCCTTCGAATTTTTCGGAACGATATATTCAGCTGTCAAAGTTCCAAACAATTAATGCTACAGACAACATTAGAATTAGTATTATAAAAACAGAAAATTCAGTGCCAACGATAAAACGGATTGAAGTTTGGGGAAAAGTATCCCGTAACTGTGATTATAATACAAAAACAATCATTGAAACTTTGTGGAATAAACGTAATGATAATTTACAATTAGAAACTGCTCAGGATTCAAGGGAAATTGAGAAAAGCAAAAATTCTAATTTGGAAGAGGATGAACAAATGTATGTAAAATTTCTCACATGTATTTTCTATATTAAAACTATTTTTATACTATACATCTTTTTAAGTAATTGAAAAATTAATTTATATTTTAATGTTTATATCTTGTGATAAATAATTTTTTTTATATTTACATTTAATTTATAATTTTTATGGTATTTAATTAAATCAGCTATCTTGTTCAAAATAATTTTATGATTGAAAATCCAAGTTTTAATAAAAATTATTTTTTTTCTGCCTTTTAGAAACCAGGCTAATGAAATACTAAACGTACCTGAAGATTTTTTGGACCCCATAACATTTGAGATAATGACTAGACCAATTGTTTTACCAAGTGGAAAAATCATTGATCATTCTACATTAGAAAAACATCAACAAAGTGAAGCTGCATGGAGTAGAAAATTGTCAGATCCCTTTACAGGACTTCCATTTAATGAATCTCGTGTACCAATACCAGCTTCAGCTTTAAAAGAACGAATTGACAAATTTCTTTTACTAAACAGTAACAATGAAGAAATTAAAAAAATGCCAAGAGTTTTAGGTTCTAAACAAATAAAAAGGCCAGCATTTCTATCAGAATTAGTTATTAAAAAACAAAAAACAGAAACTAATGAATCAACTTCAAAAGAAATACAGAAAGAAACAATTCAACAAAGTGTACAACAAACTCATAGACTTCCTTTACCAATGTTAAGAAAATCAAGAACTATTAATTTATTACCAAAGGCAGTAAAAAAACAATGCAATGACCATCAAACTAGTAGTAGACAAATAGTAAATAGTTCTGTAATTATCCAGTCTCGCAAAATAAGAAATAGTAATATTATTAAATGTATTTGTTGTGTTGATAGAATCTTGTATAAATTACCTTGTAAGCATATAATTTGTAGAAAAATGTTATTATCTGGTTCAGAGCGGTGTTCAATTTGTAATGTGTTGTATAAGAAAAGTGATCCAATTAAAATTTATGTATAAAATAAGTTGTCATTTTGTTTCTAAATAACATGAATAATTTTCCTTTCTAATGAATAATTTTCCTTGTACTAATGTATAATGATGCAGTTTAGTTGTTGTTTAAATAAAATAATTAATTGATAATCATTAATGGAGTTACAAATATTATTAATATCTAATTAATGTTGTAACATTTTTTACAACTTTTGTATGTATTTGATATTGAATGATTTTATTATTAAAGTGTTTACTTTATTTCATTTTAACTAATAATATATGGAAGATAATTGCCGTTTTCACTTTACAACTCGTTGAGTTAATAAAGGATGCACTTATGTAAACAGAATTATCTGTCCTTTATTAACTGAGCGAGTTTTAAAGTGAAAACGGCAAATGTTTATAATTTATATTTCTTTTTATATATTGGTATGTAATCATGAGTTGGTACCATTGCTAGAATGCAACATACTTCAAGTTTTAAAACTCTATAAAGTAAATACAGAATTTGTTGACATTTAAATAACCGCAGGTAAGTGAAGTAAACATATTTTGATACTGTTCTACACGGAAGCTTCTTTGATTTGAATCCTTAATCGATCTTGTCGGGATTAGAAACAACGAGTCAGCTGATGAATTTATAAAGAATGCCCTAAATAAGGCGTTAATTCAAAAGAACCTTGAAGGAAGCAGAATTATAAGACTAAATGATCAAAAAAATATATAAGGCATACGATTTTTGAGTTAATTTTTTTTGTTAATTTACTACTACAATTATATTATATATTTCAACATGTCATCTGATTTTGGTATGTATTAAATGAAAAGTTATATATAATTATGATGTCAATGTTTAATTTACTAACATAAATATAAAACAACTCTTTTTCAGATCAACATGTAATGATTGAATATCATGACATAGAATGTATAAAAATTATACTGTATAAAGAATATATTGGCAAGAAAAAGGAAATAATAAATTTATTGTCAGAATTATTAACAACCGAAGACAATAAAAATCTTTCTCAATGCATAGCCATTAATTCTGATATTGAACAGTATTGTGTACCAATATTAATAGCAGGGTAAAATGAAATATATTGTTTTTTATATCTATATAAAATATTACAAATCAAATCATATAATTGAATTATCAAAATAACTTTATTTTATCTCTGATTAGTATTATTTAATATTTCAGGATAATTGAATCGAATAAATTTTCATTTACATTCAAGTTAAATGAGACATCTTTTAAGATATGTAACAAATTAACCATCAATTTAATGTTTTCTAATACCATTTTACTTGATTACAAGTCTGTTTTTAAATTGAATATTTGTGGTCAACCCATCTATTTGTTAATGCACAAATATTTACAAGTAAAATATAAATATTCTATTGAATATTCAAAATCATCTCCACTAAAATTTTACTATGTCATTGCAACCTCGGGAACAACTGGTATTCCAAAAATTGTTAGAGTCACGGATAATTCCATAAATTCTAATATATCAGATTTTTCTCATTTATTGAATATATCGTCAGCAGATAAAATACTTCAACTTACCCCTTTGACTTTTGATCCAAGTATAATTGAAATATTTCTTAGTATAAAAAATAATTGCACTTTACTTATGGTATCCGATATTATTAAGAAAAAAGCTGACCTATTGTTGGATAAAATTGTCTATGGCAATGTTACTGTTCTTCAAACTACACCTTCTCTGCTTCTGGGCAAATGGTCAAAAGAAAAAGTGAAAAAATGTTTATTAACAAATGACACAAGCTTAAGAGTTCTTTTATTGGGTGGTGAACCTTTTTTAAAACTGGACATTATTTCTCAAATTAGAGAAAAGGAAAATGCCACAAGACTTTTTAATGTTTATGGTGTAACGGAAGTGTCTTGCTGGGCCAGTATGCAAGAAGTTATTTCTGAAAATATTGTAGATGAAGTTGATTATATTGGAGAACCATTGTCAGAGACCATTTTACAAGTCAGAAATAATGATGGTGTTGTCATTAGAGAAGGAGAAGGAGTTTTGTATATAGGTAAATTTTATTTATAAAATACTGTTCAAATAAATTATCAGATTATAAAAATGAAAATAGTTTGTCATCTAATTATTATCACGAGATATAAATATTTTATATGAATTATAAAATTACTGTAAAAAAATGTGTGTTCAGGAAGTTCCACTAGGATATGTGTAATTGATGATGAACCAGTTATCCCAAACAATTTTCCTTTGTACAGGAATACAGAAGATATTGTAGAGGTAAATTTTGTCTATTCTACCAAAAAGTAAGTATGTCATTTATAAAAAAATCAAAGCATAAAACATTCATTTGATCACAAAATTTGAATGTGTGTGTTTGTTAATATAAATGATTATTAACATTCAAAATTTCCGATCAAATGAATGTTTTGATGCTTTGATTTTTTGATAAATGATATACTTCCCTATCAAAAATATAGTCCATAAACACATAGACAATTAAATTATTAACAGACGTTAAACTTACACCCATAATACCTAATGATTTAATTATACCTATGAATCTTTTTCTTTTATATTAACAGATTAAAAATGAAAAAATATATTATCAAGGAAGAGTCGATGCTACAATAAAACGATTTGGAAACAAAGTAAACTTACACAAATTGGAAAATCACATTGAACGTAGTAACATGATCGAAAAATGTGCATCAATTTGGGACAAGAATAACCATAAGCTATATATTTTTGTAAAACCTTCTTCGATTTTTTATGATGTTTCTAACTTAAAATCTGAATTAAGAAAACACATTGGTCATTTGACTGATATTTATCAACCTGATGAAATACATTTCTTAAATAATTTTCCATTGACAGAACATAATAAAATTTGTAAGTCAACTCTTCAAAACATTTCTAAACAACGCGAAAAACCAGTGGAACATTTTAAAGACATTTTGCAAAATCTTTGGATGGAACATTTAGGGGTGTGTACAAATGAGGGATTTTTAAGTTTAGGAGGAAATTCGATAACTGTTTTGCAAATGTCAAATATACTCTCAGATTTATTAAATACTGATCTATCAGAATTAACCACTATTTGGTTAAATAATGGTAATTTTAACGACAGTTTAGCTTTTTTATCCGAATTATATAATATAAATTATTTAGAAACAAGCAATATGAAACATACAGAGAATCAAGCAGTTAAAGAAGATAAAGTTCAAGATACTAATGCTAATGATAGCAGTAAAGAACAAAAGCAAATGTTAGAAGTTCAGAGAAATGCTGATATGAAATGTTTATGGCAAAAAGGTAGAGGAGATAACTGTAGTCATTTAAATCCTTTAGAAATAAAAAAAATTGAAATTGGAAAAAATTACGATTTAAAAAAGTGTGTCGATGCATCACCGACAGTTTTTAAGTATTCAAGGTACATAAAATAATTTATATGTATACGCGAAGAAAAAAAAGCTTTTTTTTTAAAGTAAGAATTTGATTGCGTTGAATATATTATAAACAATTAAATTAATAGCATCAATAAGAAAAAAGCGACTGTAATTTTTCTTCTTGTGTAATAATGCGCTTAGAATCCACAGATGACTAATGCTTTTTTTGTTTATTTATTTCTTTCTTTTTTTCATATTTCAGTGGCACCACATTTGTGACAGTTGGTTCTCATTCGGGAATTATCTGCACTGTTTCTCTCGATGATATTAATTCGAAAGAATGCTATCACGTTCAGTTGCCCGATAGAATTGTGGCCTCTGTTCTAATACTAGATAACTTTCTTGGAGTAATTGGTGAGGTGAAAAAATTAAATAACCTTTTACTTTATGATAATTGTAATATGATAAAAAATTATTTTATTTATGTATACAGGATGTTACGATGGATTCGTATACTGTTTGCATTTGTTAACTGGAGATATTGCATGGAAATTTCAGACAGGAAACATGGTAAAATGCACAGCATTAGGATGTCATTCGAATAAATGTATATTTGTAGGATCTTATGATACATATATGTATTGTTTAAGTATGGAGGTAAATTTACTAATTTTTAGAATATTCATAAACTTGTCGCTACGACTCTCAATATAACAGTTAAATGAAATATGTTAAAATTATTTGCATCAGTGCTATAAGAATTTATCATTGATAACCGTTTCATAAATTAAATTATTTAATAATTAACATTATAAAAACAAATTTTATTTTCCATTATACAGAATGGTCAACAGATATGGAGAACAAAAGTCAGCTCTGGAAGCATAACAGCAAAACCTCAGTTTGATGCTGATAAAAAACTATTACTGGTTGTTACATTAGATGGAACTTGTGCTGCGTTAGATGCAAAATCAGGGAATATACAATGGAAAAGAAAATTAAGTCATCCAATTTTTTCAAGTCCTGCAGTATTACAAAACAGATGTGTGATTTTTTGTACAGTAATTGGAAATGTTACTTGCTTTGACATAGACCATGATTTAGAGGCAAGTGTAGTATATAATAACAATATAACACATAAGAGAATGTGAGAAATAGAGAGAGAGAGAGAGAGAGAGAGAGAGAGAGAGAGAAAATAGAAACCTAATGATATGTAATATTGCAGTTGTGGACTTATTCAACGAAACTAAGTATATTTTCATGTCCAATTATTCATTATGACCCGGCTACTGAAAGCAAAAATATTTGTATCGTGGCTCAGGATACATTTTTTCGGTTGGAATGTGATGAGATAAATACACATAATCCACCAACATTGCGTTATAAAAGAAAACTACAGAACACAACACTTTGTACACCATGGTGTGAAGGAAATGACGTTATATTAGCAGATTCAGGAGGTACAGTGTATGTCTTGAATTTCCACGATGGTGTCACATTGACAGAGATCAATTTAAGAGGAGAGATATTTTCATCTCCTATTTTATGTGAAAATAACATCGTTATTGGATGTCGAGATAATTATTTATACATATTAAGAACATTACGTAGTTAATAAGAATTAATCATTTATTTGAAAAAAAAGGTATAAAATAATAGTAAACATTATTTAAAAAGTTACAATTCTTATTAAATTTTATGATATGGGTGGAAATGATATGAAATTCCGGAAAAATGATTACGTCTTATCTCATTCATTAACACTTGCGTAACAAAGGCAATATTCATTATGAAGTATTATTATGTATTAATACTTGCAGTTTTAATTTCGGTATAATTTTAATTTAAGGATGATGTTCAGAAAAGTTACTTACGCAAGAAATCAACAACAAATACCGTAAACTTTTCTGTATTTCAATTCTAAATAATTGTGAAAGTGTATACATTTTACCACAGAGGGAGTAATAGACATTTGATATATAATTTAGCGATACAGAAATAAATCCAATGAGCATATTGTTCAAACAGTAAATGAATCATTTTTTTCCCATTTATACATTCATCAATGTATGAAACAACTCACATCCAAAAATTAACTACCGAACACATTTTGAAATGCAAATACAACCAAAAAAGTCATTTCGTCCTTATATGATATACATAATCACTCTCGTTCTAATGGCATTTATCAAGTCCCTCCAACTTTATATACTTGAAAAATAACTAAAAAAATTAAATAAAATCAATTTCAATTCGTTCTAAAATAAAGCATACAATATGATCTTTACAGACAATATTTCTGGAAAACAAAATAATAAGATAATTTCTATTTTTGCATCGAGTTAAATTTTCCACTAAATGACTGTTATGAATGTATATAATTCTTAACTGAATCATTATCAGTTCTTCTATCTAAATTCACGATTATTTATTGTATTCTTATTGATTAATCAATTAAAATTTCAGTAATTCCTCGTGAAATTATAGTTGTATTTAATAAATGCATGTAAATACAATTATTAATATAATAATTTCAATGAACATTTGCAATTTTGTTAAATCGTTTTTCAAGGTCATAAGAATTGTTATTCCAATGACTTTGCGTCATGAAATTAAATTTATTTCGTTATATTATTTTGAAATTAAATTTATTTCGTCGAAAAAAAAATTATATTTGATTTATAATTCTTTTTTTCGTCAAAAAAAAATTGTAGTTTGAGAAATTTATAATTCTCACATACATTTAATTGTTTAGGGGGAATTGGAAATTTTCAACTGATTAAGATAAATAGCCTGCTTTGTGACAATATATAAATTAGGTAATTTACTTTGTTATTTAAAACTTTTTTTAATTTTTAATCGGTCGAATATATACGACGCAATGCACTTGTGCAAACATTCTTGCCTCATTTAAAGTATGCATAAATTTAATTGACGCCGTTATCGTCGACAAAACGAGAACTTTTACAGTACCTTTAGTAAAAGGGTAAAAGCGTTTGCATCGAGTTGCTTGCAAATATCACTTGTCGTAATACATTCGTTGAAATATTCATCAAAATTTGTTGTTATTAACCTACAAAGTTATGAATTTCCATCAGGGAGTGAATATCTTATTTTTGTTTATTTCGTTTTATTTAATTGTTTGTTTATTTTTTATTTATTCCTGTTCATGCTTAATTAACAAACGATAGCCACCTAGCGTGTGTCAAAATACAACTAGAGCACCAATACTAATACAAAAATTGACTTATATTTATGCAACAAACTTATAAAATGAACCCGGTAATCTTTCTATCTAGTCGAGAGTGATACCAATTCATCTTTGTTCACATTTTTATAATCTTTTCAACACACTTAGGTACCAAACTCGTTTGAAAAATATCATTCGCAACCTTGATTTCCAGCTCGCGGAATTCCACTTTTTAGGACATTTTTTAAATATACTTTTTCCTACTCTTTGTTTCCTGTTTTCTTCTCCCGCTTCTTTAATTTTCTGGAAGATAACCATGTTTATCCTTAGGCATTTCTTAAAATATTCAATGCATTGCAACAAAAATGCTTTTGCCCATTTAAGGCATTGGTTAACATTTTCATCACTTTTCTTGATTGTATTTTCTATTCATAGTTGTATCGCGGTTACTGCTCTTCTTCATTCAATTTAACCTTGGAAAAATCAAAGTCTTCACCAGTTGCTCGTTTGTAAATGTCAAGCACATCTAGGCAAGTAGTCTCAAAGTGCGTTGTTGCATCGTAACTCGTGGAAATGAAAATTTGGCTTTCAAGACCATCATCGGTCGGTTCCATATAATCTGATACTTGAATGAATTTCTGTTTGATTGGTCCAAGGAGGTCCAATCCAGGTTTAATTTCTAATTCAGGATTGTCAGTCTCCACTGTTGTCGATACCATGGCAATAAACCAACCTTTAGCGGCTACTTGGTGCGTATGCGACACAAGAGACACATAAATATCAGAATGACGGCGTACCTGAAATTATTAATTACAATTTGTAAAATCAAACAGATAATAATGCTAAAAATTCAATTATTTATTTCATATTAAGTGGGCGTAAAATTTTAAAATTATTTATGTTATCAAAAAAATATTTTTATTTTAAAATAAAAATTAAAAATTGTAAAAGATTATACTTTGAATTTGTAAATTAATTTAAAAAGAATTATAAACTACTTTATGATAAGAATAATTGTATGTAAAAATTAAAATGTTAAAGTCTTAAAGTTTAGTAGTATTTTACTCCAATAAACATTGTTAATAAGAATTCTTTTTTACCTGTTTTTGTGGTATGATAATTTGCGTGGACAGGGCATCATTTGTATTTGGTATAGGATGGTCCATAAGACAGATACATCTAATAACCCTGCTCACTTTTTTAACACGGTCAGGTACATACGTAGGATCGCAAAATACTTGCGAGCATTTAGCAGTTTGTGTTCCGGAACGAACACCAACCACCTACAATTATTCAACTCTCATATTATATATTTCAGTCATCCATTTTGTACGCAACAGGTAATCGATATTTATCGCAAAAAAATTATTATAATTGCAGAAAATAACGGTAAAGTTAAATTGTCAACTTTTCAATTTTAAGATAATATCAAGTTTAGGGATATTTCAATTAAATTACTCTATAATGTAACTGTTATAAATACCTTTCCATCTTTCATAACAATTTCATCAATAGGTGTATCAAGCATGTAAGTGCCACCAAAAATGGCGCTTAGTCGCGCAAATCCTTGAGGAAGTTCTCCCAAGCCATACATAGGATAAAGGTATGGAGATTTACCATAAGCTGCTAGACTTTCGCTATACAACTTAATCCTGCGTATCGGTGTTATTGCAAGTTGAGTGATGTAGTCGTCGTTCCTTTTAATTTAATATAAAATTCTTTCGTTAATTATATAATTACATTTCATAAAAGATTATATATTTTGCATACAATACAAATAAAGAAGAATAATTTGATTAAATAATGTGTGAAAGTATAACCTTATAAAGCTATGAAAACCAAAAAGCTATTTCATATGTATAGTTTTTTAAATCCTGCTTCAATATTTTAAATTTAATCATTTTTTTTAATTCATAATAATATTTACTTACAATTTTTGAAAAATGTGAAACATTTCTAATAAAATAATATATTCGAAAACTAAATTACCTATACAAAGCAAGGGCATGACCAGTAAAATCTTGAGTGCTTTTATCCAGGCTAAATTTGCTGTAAAGTGAGCACATTGGATTATTGAAAGGATCAAAGCCATCCCATGTTTTTGGATCATTTTCCTGGAAGTTCTGTACCCAAATCAGAAAATTGCGGAATCGTCTTTTCTCAAAAAGACCCATTAGATCACTAGAAAGCGCTTCCTGTTGGTCAATAGGAACTTTTGAAATTTTACCCGATTTATATACATAGGAACCCTCGACCGACTTGAATTCCAAATAACGTGTCACTCCAGTATGGATAAGCAACTTCACAAGCATACCATTAGCCATCAAGAATTTTGGAACCAAATCCACATTCCAGTCTCTTGAACGACCATACGATTCGTCTGGTTGGGGTGCTTTGAATTTTCTGCAAAAGAATATCCATTTTCCATCATTAATCTCATTAAGTAAATAAATGTTGTTTCAGAATTTGTACCAGAATAATTGGTGTAGTTCGAAATAATAATTATATAATATTTCCTTGGTATGAAGTTGAGTACTATCAATGCTAAAAAAAAAGGTCAATAAAGTGACACTTTCGGTGCATATCAGTATAAAAATAAATATTTTTCTTAAATATACTTTTTACACCTTTAAGTATTACAAATGGAAGAAATATACTCAATTTATCTTATTTATTTAAATCATTTTTCTATACAAGTTTTTGTGAAAAATTTGTAAGAATGAGTTTATAGAATCTTTCAAAATCAAAGAAGAATAAAGGATGACATTTAATATTCATTTTATTACCATGCATCTTTTTGCATTCATAATGGTTCTTTTTTTTTTTGTTATTATGATTAATCTTCTTCAATTAACTATAATAACGTGGATCAGTTCAATATTAAAGATGCACTACAAATTTTTATTCTTAAACCATAATACATATATTTTTAATCTTACTGCATAATTATAATATTTTTATAATAAGGGCATAAAAATATATTTTGACATATATTTTACATGTATATTTAATTATTTTATTTTCCAGAGCTTACTTTGAAAGTAAATTACTTTTGTGAAGTAATTATAGAAAGTTTAACCATGAATTAAATATACTACAGTTAAAGTCCTCATTTCAATTGTATTTTCACTTTCCAACGGATGCTCTTTTGTGTTACAAGTAATTTGTACTTGAAAAAGCTTTTGTAATTAATAAAATATTAAGTATTATAACATTTAAGAGCTGTTTAATTATTTAAATAAGTAAGTATAACATCTATCAAAAATCGTATGTATTTGTTCTTTTTCAAAATTTCTGATTTCATTAATTAAATACTGCCCACTTGCAGTAATTTCCAATAAGACAAATGACAAAACAAAAAATAATGGTTTGTTCGCTATGTAATTTACTTTTCTGCCTTAATATAATCACATTCGTACCAATGGGACAACATTTATGCTCTTGTACTCAGGTTAATTAAACTCCAATTCTGCAAATGATAATTTTTAATTTATCCTTCTTTTAACTTGTTACAAACTAAGCTTTACTGATGATTAAAATATTATCAGATCCAATTCTTTTGATTAAACAATATATTTATGTGTTTAAAGTTATAATTTCAAATTTATCAAGGTCATTGTTATCTAACTAAATAAGTAATAATTTCAATTATATTCATTTGATTACATTTTACAAATTTATATTTGGCCCGGCAATACTTTTTTTAATAAAATACATTAATGCAATAATAAATGAGTCATTCATGAAAATCATTAAATTATACACATCGAATATGTAGGAACATACTTAATTATTAGTGTATTTTATAAATAATAAATTGGTCATATTATCTGTTCAAGTTCCACAATTTGTTTTTCTAAAATAGAATTAATAAACCGAATCGCGCTCTCTTCATGAGCCTCTCATCAAGACCAATTGTCAAACGTCAAGTCTTTTTGAATGTTAGAACAATCTTGGGTTTTAAAAAGCAATCGAGCATGATTTTGCCACGTTCCATTGTCGGTAGGGCGAGCCCCTCCCCCCCAATTCGCTCGATATTGTGTGGATACTAGTTACGCATTTTACCAAACTTCCAAAACAATGAATACTTCTTCAAAACCAGAGTCCGCAAAATAAAAAGAGAGGGAGAGGGAGAGAGAGAGGGAGAGAGAAAGGGAGAGAGAAAATGGATGGAAACTGACAATTTAAGAGGTTTCTAATTTTTTATCATTCCCACGTCATTGTTGAAAGTTGCTGTTCTTTGCTCGAACGAAAACGAGCGAAGAATACGATTTAGTGTTCCAAAATGGGAAAAATAAATGTGGAAAATTACAACAAGCAACATGTCGAATTGCAGTATCGTATGACGATAAATGAAGAGATATCAAGTATGATGTGCAAGATCCGACGAGGGAAAGGATCATCAACAGTTACCGTACTAACACGATTTAAGAAACACTTTTTTTAATTTTTTTTTTTCTTAAGGCGTCGTTTGTTGGGCTGAAAACAAGCGCGTATGCACTTGGATCGTGCGGTTAACGCGCGATAAAATAAATTAAATGATAAATAAAAGTGGTAAAGTGTAATTGGAACGTACTTAAATAGGTCCTCGAGGGGTGTTATGGAAGCGGACTCGCCGCCGTAATATTCATTTCGGTCAATGTGCAAAACTCGTTTGCCACTCACGGACAGCATGCCCGAGAGGATGCACTCCTTGAGCCCGGTTCCAAGGACGATCGCGTCGTACTCCTCATCCATCTTTGGCGCTGCGTCGCACAGATGTCACGGTCACGACAACGTCTGCAACCTCTGTTCCGGCTGTTCGCTTGGTTAGCGGCTTTTGCGCACGGGTACTACCACGATCAGGGATTGACGTCGCCTCCGAAACTCGCCTCACTGTCAATGCCTGGCAATTCACTGGCACACGAGCCACACGAGCCACACGACTGCTCTGTACCGGAGGAAAGGAACGCGGCGCAACTTGTGGAAGGGGCTGCGCTGCTGCGTCTTCGCGGTCTTCACTGGTCTTCACTGGTCTTCACTGGTCTTCACTCCGTCTTCACTCCGTCTTCGCACCGTCTAACACCGCTTGCCTCTCGCTGGCTGTTTCACCCGCGAGCACAGTCTCTTCAACAACTTTCGGTTCAACTTTCAGCATTCGCCGTAAGATGCGCGACCTCCTTTCCCCGTGCCCGCTCTGACGTCAGACTCGCGCCATCAATAGCAAACTTCACAGTTCGGCGGGATCTTTGAAACCTGATGGAAATCTCTTATTAACACAATAACAATTTCTTAAAGGTTCTTAAAGAAATATTATAGATATTATCAATGGTATCAGTACTTATTTTGATAATTAATTTAACAGTGTAGAAAAGTTATTTGCAAACAAATATTAACATTAAATAAATAATATACATTTCGCGTCAGTCGTTCACATTTTATTTCAAAGTATGTTTACAAGACCGAATATCAAGAGACATCCTGAAGATATCCCGAGGATATCTGAGATATCCATGACATCTTAAGATATCGCAAATGTCCGCTCGTGGGAATGTCCCTGAAATATTACCAGTATATTGCTTGTCCTGGCGATATCCCTGGGATCAGTTTGGGATGGACATTGTCATTATCTTTGTATGTTAATAGGGAGCTTGCAAAAAACTTGGAATTTGTTTAAATTTTTATAATGGTACTTAAATTTTATCCTAGAGAATATTCTGTAATTCAGTTGTATTAATAGTGTGTAACTAATTGAGAATTGAGAATTATAGATGAGTGTTAGCGCGTTTCGTTGATTGATTCTGTCAGGTTCTGTACATGCGGAACCTGAAGGGAACTGATCTGAATATTTTATATAGAGTGTATACTGTACACTTATTTTATTCAATAAGATTTTTAATAATTTTATTTAATAAATAAGTGTACAATGTACACTCTATATAAGATATTCAGTTCGGTTCCCTTTAGGTTCTGAATTTACAGAACCTAAGAGAACTGACCAACGAAACGCGTTATCTATTATTATGGTAGGAGTCCAGGATGCAGGAATGCGAGGTGAGTAATAAATAGATTTCGTTAAAATAATCACGTGTTTATATTAAATCTTCTATATTTATCATAATAATAACTTTCGTACATAATTTGATTTTGGAATAATATTAAACGCTCATTCTTAAACTACATGAATTAAATCGATACAAAAGTTATTTAATGGTTTTACGACTCGCCTACAGAAGAAAATATAAGTTCAGCGATTCCCGCGTCTTGTGATCGTAAAGTAAGATTCATCATCACTTGATTCAATTTTAATGCCAATCTCGCCTGAGCGAGTACTTCTTTCCCTCCGCGGAATACTCCGATCATTAGCAAAGTATGAGAAACTGCGTTAGATTGAACTCGGTCGCTTCTGTCAGCAGCCTCCATACCCAGGAAATTCGTTAAACTTTCCACCGCACTTTGCAGAGTTTTCACCGATGCGTCCATCTCGAATGTTACCTCGTTTTCGGTAAAATCTCGTACTTTTGCGGCTTCCCAAGCAACTGCAAAATCCACGCCCTGAGCTCCAGCACTTCTCATTTGATCAGCTAAAGTAACCTCCAATTCTTCTAGCTGAATTAACAGTTAACAGTTACTTTCCTTTAAGTCTTCCATATAAAATAAATATTATTGGAAAATAATGAAAGAATAAATCATTTGTAAAATATTATTAAACCAAATTCAAGTGATTTAATTAAATAAATAATTTTACATTGGCTCAAGTTAATTATTGTTACTTAAAAACATAATACCTAATATAATGAATTTAATCGCAGTAATTGTTAATTGTAAGTTATTAAATTATTACCATGTATTGATCCATATATCCTTGGGTCCCGTCGGAAATACCAGTTGTAGGATCACAATCATGTGCCATAAACTTCAGGGTAGTTGGAAAAGAAGTAACACTCATTTGAACATCCGCAGGATATTTCAAAACAGTGTATGTTGTGCCTGGTTCATTGTATGGCAAGTGCGCACACGGTACCGTGCATACCATAGAATATCTAAAAAAAAAACCATTCATACTTATTAATTCATCTATAAGCTAGAATTATATAATTTTATGGCTACTGAATTTCATTCAATTAAATAAATGTTATTCTGGTAGTTATTCTTTACCCGTAGGTAACTTCAACAGCAACATGAACATCTTGAAGTAGCTGATCGGACAAAGTATTCAAGCAATTGAATTGCAACACCAAATATTCTGGGAACATATGTTTTATGCATTTAACGTTGTATTCTGTTTCCGACTCTGTTAATTCAAGTACTTCGGATGACTTGAATAATGGTTGATCGTGAATAATGTTGGCAATTTGTGGTATTTGCAGGAGTGTATCCACAAACGTTTCTTCTCTACTAAGTTTTTGTGGTTGTGGTTTTACGATCATGTGTACTTCATCTTGAACTGGTTCTTCTACAACTTGAGCTGGTGGAATCTGTAAAAATATGTTATTTGTTTCATTAATTATTTATTGTTTACGAAAATGTAAACGTTAAAGGTATGTATTAATTCAGGTTGATATTGTTATTCTGGATTATTTCAGGATAACCCTTCCTACACTTTAGAGTTAACCAATGCAGGATAATATTATAGTAATTTCTATGTTAATATATTGCATATATTGTTCTAAATACATTTGATAATAATTTTAGATAATATATGTATATATATTATTGAACTGTTTAAGCAATAAAAATGTTCTGAAATATTAGAATAGTATTTAGATAAATAAGTACAAACCTGTGATATATCGAAAGCTTCATCCATGGAAGAGCGAATGTAATTACGTAGAGACCTCTCCAAGCTTGGAATGGACAATTGTGGCGGTTGAATTAATTGGAGAATTGTTGGATCATTTTGCTGTAAAATTGTGCAATAATAAGCGGCACGGTCGCGCACTTCATCGTCTGAATCCAGCTGGCAACGAGATAGAAGAACTAATATGTTTGGCAGCAAAACGGGACACGCGGCTGCGAAATGTGCAAGAGCTGTTACAGCAGCCGCACGAACACTTGCACTCTCCAAGATGACTCGGTTGTATATGAAACGAATGTAACGCGATGGCTGTTTAGATGTTGGCCCTTCTTGACCTAGCAAGTGAAGAATACGAACTGCAAGAGAGGTGTGCTCGCAATCTTCAATAAATTCGCACAGATGTGCGAGACCAGCTTCCTTAGCCTCAGCATTCGCTTCCATAACTGCTATTATTGTGTCTGCTATGGCAACCTTATAATCCAAACCTCCTTCGTCTCTTAGCATGGCTGACAAGAAGTTCATGAGAACTGAGTGCTTGCGAGGGAATTTATTACACAAAGCTCTACAATAGACAAAGCAGAAAAAGTACAAATAAAATTTGTTCATTTCATCGATATATCAACCGAAGACAATATTATGATGTATATTTCATACAATATTAATAAAATGATTTAAGCGTACCTAATAGCTTGTACAACAACAACTTTGAATTCATCTGAAATTTCAGAAACAAACGTTGCAATTTGTTTCATGAGACGGTCCACTGAACTTTCTGCCCCTGTTTTAAGCAAAGTTGTAATTGCTAAGGTAGCGATTGATCTATTTGAATCTGTAATTAAATTTTCCAAATCCATATTACAGGCGGTAACTGCGGCCGGATGACTCATTGCAACCTTGTTCAATGTGCGAACTGCAGCGTAACGCAACGCAGGTTTAGATGAGTTACAAAATAGTTGAAGCACACTTATGGCAGGAGTGATTTCCCTAACTCCACTTCTTCCTAAATTTACTAATGCATGCGCAGCTTCGTAAATTACCATTTCTGATTTGTGCCTCAGACATGCTTCAATGAAGTCAATCAACTCTGTCCCCTCTTCCATTTCTTCTAGCAATTTACAGGCCATACGAATAAGCATGCACGCAGCGTATGGACTTTTAGGGCTAGTGCGTGTCAATTTTGCCACAAGCTTTATTACTGCATGTTTATCGGATTTTCTTGCTTGGTAAAGAACACCTATAATAGAAAATTATTAAAGTATCAACATTTGTTGGAAATATACGGACCTAAAAATGTGTTATTTGAATCTTATTATATTGCCGTATTTAAACAATTAATTCTTAATAATTATATTAATAATTAATATTTAATAAAAATGTTACAACTTACTAATTTCAAAGCACATTTAATTTATATTTAATTTATAAATCAATATACCTAATGCATGATACTGAACCATCACATTGTCTGAATTTAAAGCTTCTTGAGCTTCATTTGCCCAACGCCGAGCAACATCACCAGAAATTTTTGTTAAATGTAACGAAGAGACTAAAGCAGCGCTTGAAACAGCTGGTGATCGATCTACAATTGCTTGCTTCATATATCGTTCAATTGTTGTGAGCATTCCAGCATCCGTTATTGTACAAAGTGCTCTGATGGCAGCAGCTCTATAGAAATCTTCTTTGCCAGTCATATCCTTGGTCAAACTGGACGTCACAATGATAACATCTTCCGCTATGGAACTCAGTTCCTTGATACCCAAATAGACTAAACGTCTGAGCACCGCATCGCGCGACTGGAATGATTTGGTAATTGCAAAAAAGGTCTCTGTAGCTTCGGTTGTGTTAAATTGCTCGCCCTGGTTCAGTAAATAGAGGATTTTTGTCAAAATGTGAGCACATTTTCTAGGATTTACTGGAGTATCGTTGAATATTCGTGCTTCTTGAAGTACTGTAGTTTTTTCCAAGTTTTGAAAGGGATTGCCTCCTCCTACAACAACAAATTTTAGTTAATTTCTTACAAGTATGATTTAATATTTGAAAGCAAAGAAATAGATCAATTAATTGAACATTCTGAAATGATTTATATTTAATTAGTGAATGTATTTCAATAAATAAAGCCGAAGGTAACATTATTTTCATAATTTAAATTAAATTAATACAGTATAATTCAATGTTAATTTTGAATGCATAATAAACAAATCAAAATTTACGAAAATTATATTAGACTATATCAACTGGAATTAAAAATGTTTTTTTTTGCTTACAATGAGTGCAACATTTTCATGAAAACTATTTTTCTATTTTGTTTCATACTTGTCATTATATATTAACAATAAGATAATAAGAATTTTGATATTTATATTGATAATTGATAAAACTATTGTTAATTTAATACAATATTGACCACAATTTAGATTTGAATTTAACACAAATTGTTGGAATAATATATATATAAAGTAAAAACTGATTACATGGATATTGCTTAAGCTCATTTATCCTAGCAAAAGCATTGTAATATATTTAAAAATCACAAGATATTATAATTTATACAAACTGAAAATATGAGTCAAAAAATTATCCATATTACCTGAAATATATATTATTGGAAAAAAATCTCATGTTCATAACAATAATAAACGACTATGACATTTCTTAAAGACAATTATATACATGCAAGTTTTACTCCAAATAATGCTTTACTATGGTGACATATAATAAAATAAAATTATAATTAATAACAGTTGAAATGTTAAATATTAAATATTTATTATAAAAGCCATGTTATTGTTTATTATCAAATAATTTTTGATATTTAACCTGCATTTCTTACGTGTGAAAGTAATATTTGTATATTGTTTACATGACACTTTTGCTGCACCATGACAAATAAATAACTCACTTCACATAAACATTATAAGACATACTTTTCAATTATAATGTATTTTATCATAAAATGGATTGATTTTTTCGTAATTTTGACACAAGATGTTAACCAAAATATATATCTGTCAACCTGGTACTCTTAGTGAAGAAAGCTTTAATTATCACGAACTGTTTTATTCAAACGCACGAAAATATTTAACTTACCTTCCTCCTCTTCTTTTTTATCACGTTTAAAAGAGTTCATTGTTATAATATTATAGTTTTAATTGAATTCTGCAATCATATGGACACGTCACCGAGTCTCCTTAAAACTACAGACAACTTTCGCCATATTTTAGTACGTTATTGGAACGATTGGAGCATGATGTGTTATTAAAATTTCATTTCCTAACAGTCAACGGTCATCTCTTCATCTCTGTCAAATCAATGAACAAATGCTTTAATGGAAAAAGGATACTGATATGCGTAATATCTTGCGGGAAATTCAGAACCCGTTTAACGTACAATTTTATTTATTTATTGTTATATCATCTTTATAACAAACAATGCCTGAAGATAATTTTAAATATTCTATAACTAATTCTTGCCTTTAAATAAAATTCATATTGCAATAAGAAAAATTTTTGAAATTATTTTACAGAATAATAACATTACATGTTACAAATATAAAGATGCCGATTACAATATAAATGTACTATATTAGCAAATTAAATATTTGAATCATATTATTCTTAGCAATATATTTGTTTAATGACTTATACATATATCAATTGTTCCATGATACGTTTAAATTATTATTATTATTAATGTAGTCTTTTTTTTTGAAACTCAAAAACTCAAAGACATTCCTTGGAAAAGTCCCCTTCTCTTCCATTTGTCAAAATTATTTATTTACATTTTTACAATTCCTCTATTGTTTGTCGGAGTGAATTAGAGCAGGGCATTTCCGGAAATACATTATCGACTGAGCAAGCGAACTTGTTTTCTCTTTTTCATTCGAGTGAATTACGTGGGTGCGCGCGCGTGCTCGTGTGTATGAGCGTATATGGCACGAGTATTGTTGGTGAGAAGTAGTGAGAAGTGGTCGGAAGTAAGCGAGGGAGCTGGAGCGAGCGTTCTCATTGTCATTTTCATCGAAATGCTGCTCTGCGCCAAACAATGATCCACTGGTTGTCCTTATCAGCGCGTTTATCCTCGTATTGACACCACGTTACCCCTCACTCTCCATTCAATCTGCATTATATGGAAACATGCGTCGTTCGTAACTTAATCACAGCAACGAAAAAAACAGCAAAATCAAGAAAAGCACAGAACGGAAGCAAGGACGAAGAAGAAAATTCGAATCGACGAACAAAAGCAAGCGGTCGCGCGAACGGGACAAAGCTTGTGATATTGTTGTTGTGTGTGGTTCACTGGTTGAATCACGATGGCAGATTTCGATGCAATTTACGAAGAGGAAGAAGAAAACGAACAGCATTTAGAAGAACATTATGTGACGATGGTGCCAGATCCAATCGTTATAAGAGGCGCTGGCAACATGACAGTGTAAGTTTTCATTGCCCCTTTGTTACCTTATTTAGAACTTCATTTATGATGAAAAATAAATGATGATGATAATGATAATAAGAATAATAATAAGAGTAATAAATATAATAAGAAAAACAATATAATAAAAATTAATATAACAGGATACCAAACATTTATTAAATTTTTATGGCCATGTATCCAAATAATGATATTTAATCCAATCAACTTATTTGCTTACATCATCCCTTTCATTCTTATTTATTTCCCGTTATTATTCATGGATTAATTTGAATGTCGATACAAGAATGATTATACAAGTTAATGTTGGAGCTTTTGTTTTTTTTTATTTGCATTTCTATTATTAATAGAAGCTTACCTGGGATAAAGAGTCAAACAAACATATGAGTCTTTTACATTTACATGACAGATGAGACGTAAACAAAGGTTTTATTTTTTATATCAATAAAGGCTATTTATTTTTTTGTTTACGTTTATTCAGATTCCAATGATTTCTTAATGATACGCACATTATTTATTTACTGAATTCATTTATTAATTTTACATTATTGATGAATAACTATAAATTTTTGTTTGCAAATAATTTATAATCAAAAATCAAGTATAAATTTATGATTACATTCCAATTGTGTTATAAATTTAAAATTTTCTTCTGATTATAAAATAAAAATAATTAACCTGTTAATAATTTAATGCTTTGTATTTAGGTTTGGTTTAAGTAACCGATTTGAATCTGAATTTCCAAATGGCTTAGTATCTCGTGTTGCACCAGAAGAATTCAAAGCAACCGTAATGAGAATAAATAGTGTCCTTAAAAAGACACTGCCAGTAAATGTCAGATGGTTGTTTTGTGGTTGCGTATGCTGTTGTTGCACTTTAGGATGTTCCTTATGGCCAGTTATTTGTTTAAGCAAAAGGGTAATTTGACTTTATACAAAGTTTATGTTTATAACTGCAGTTAAAAGCATTTAATAGCATAGATAAATATGTTTTACAATTATATTTTCATTTATATTTTTGTTTCAACAATAGAAGGTTGTAAAATACATAAATACTGTTTTTTTTACAAAAATCTCATTGGTAATCTATTATGTATTATTTCTAATCCTTTTATATATAGACCCAACATTCACTTAACAAACTATTGGAATGGGAAAACAGTAGGCTTTATCATAAACTTGGTCTACATTGGAGATTAACCAAACAAAGATGTGATACATCTTCAATGATGGAATATGTAAGTTCAAATCTTTTTGCAATCAAATGTATAACAAAAACATTAAATATTTCTAAAATTGTCAGATGTGTTATATTATATAAGTTTAATATAATTATTAACATCTATAAAAAATACCAAATGTTCTCTGTATTCAAAGATATCTTATTTCTTTATTTTAACTATTATTAATAAAAATAATTTAATAGCATATCTGACAACATTTAAAAATGTTTGCTTGATTAATGACCCATTTAAAAGTTCATTAAATTAATAGTATTGAAATTGTAAAAAAAACATCCATGTAACATTTATATAAATTGTAAATAAATATTACTTATAATTTAAAAAACAGTTAATTCTTAGTAAAACAAATAATATATATGATCTAAATTGTTATGTATTATACTTAAATTAAATAAATCCATTGAAAAACAAGTTGAATTATGTTTTTATACAAATTTATATAATACTTCTTTATGTGTCTTATTTGATGTATATATAAAGAAATTATTTAAACTTTAAGATTAATTATTGTATCTTTAGATATAATGGGAGTAGAGTTTTCAAGTTTTTTTATCAATGGAAAATTTTTGAAATTTATTTCTCAGTGTAATAACCGATGAGTAATTTGGCTTCATTTATCATTAATATCTAATTATAATAAGTTCAAACAGAAGTTGTTTGATTAATCAAGAATTGATTGACCGAATGATCTGGTTTGTTTAACCCTGAAATTTATGTTATGATTTCACTTGGTTGAATTTTGGTAAAGTCTACATTAAAACTGAAACAACAAATTAAAATAATTAAATTAAATATTGACACTAGTTGAAAACAAAAATCAGTGTATTACTTTGTATGTTTTAATTGACAATCTTTTTTTTAATTTTAGGTTTTACTGATCGAGTTTATTCCAAAGATACCAATATATAGACCGGACTAAAAGTAACAAATATTCATTGTCTTGGAGTAAATAATATTCAGGGAATGGTTTATCGAGATCATATCTAGAAAACACAAGAACACAAATTGAAAGAAAAAATAAATATTGCAAAGATGTATGTCATGTAACATTGCAAAATCTCAGCCAAAATTGTAAAAGCAGCACATTCAATGACACACGTGCTTATAAGGTACATATTTTTGTATATAAAATGTATAGTAACATTTAGTTTAGATGTAAAAAAAAAAAAAATAAAAAGAAATATAACGTAACCATTATTTTTAACAATTAACGGATAACAAAGTTTTTACCGGAACGTATCAGTTCCTTTGCAAACGCTTTCGATTGCAGTGACACAGTTCGATTACAATCAAATGATATCCTGTTCAAAGGAACATGAAATAAATTTAACATTTCTGATGAAATCAAAGTACGATTGTCTTTGAATGTTATGATTGTTATTTTTTATACCATGATTTAATTACATATAATTATGAAATTGTTTATAATATGAAATTTTGATTGGTACAATGTGTTGATCAAAGTAGCAGATTCTGAAAATAATATTTAAATTTAATTAATAATAAACGTTATGATTGACTATGATAAAGAGATATAGTGATGAAAACTTTATCTAAGGAAACAACTAAATATGGATGATTTGATATATTAAACTGGAATACTAAGTTAATAATAAAAATTAGTTAAGTGAGATTTATGTATACGCTTATATCATTTGTCAGTGGAAAATTCGTTGAGCAATTATGAGTTTCAAGTAGATGTCTGTATTAATTCGTCAATTGAAAAGCACTTATAAAGTAGAATATATAAAATAGATATTGTAATTAAATTTCAACATTAATTTCATCCATTAACTATCGAAAACACCAATTTTGAAGAAAATCAAATTCTAAAAATGAACCCATAACTTGACGATGGCTCAATGAATTTTTAATTACACTACAAGCCCTCACTTTTGTCGCTCTCTCATTTTCGTTGGGGCCCCCTCGCTTTCTTCGGAAATATTCCGTTTAGTATTGAAACGCTATATCCGGTTCGCTGCTTAACCAATAGTAACTAAATATCGTCTTTTTAAAAATTTAAACTTGCTTAATTTGTAATAATAATTGTATAGAGTTTAAGGTAGGTTTACAACGAAACAACCGAATAGAAATAACTAATAAGTGAAAGAGTTCCCGGTCTCGAGCAGGACGAAAGTGAGGGATTATACTGTATTATATTTAATTATAGATTTGACGGTACTTCAAATATATTGCTTCTTTATTAAAATCTTGTGATTGTAACACTATATTATATATATACATTTGAGCAATGTGAATGATATTGTTTCATTGTTTCAAAATGCTAAGTAACTTTGTTTTTCTAATGTAAATAAAATTTTAATATTTGCTTTTTTTTAATTCCCGTAAACAATATGTTATTAAAATGAAATAAAACGCAAAATGTGAGCCGAGTTATTAAAAATACTACGAGTAAAATAAAATTGTAAACGGGAAATTTTGTTAGTACAAAAATGGAAACAAACTTTTTGTATTTATTAATATAAAGAGAAGTATGAAATTTATTTGCATTAGAATTATATCTTTTATTTAAATCACGTCATACAGTTTATGATGTGCAAATATAATTCATGCTCTTTTTACTAATTTATTTGTTATTAAAGTTTGGAAATATAAATTTTTATAGTAATTTTCCGTTATAAAATTCCGCCCCATAAAAGTTGGATAAAACGGCAATTAATTAAAATGTTCGTTTGTACTGTTCCCTGGAAACTTTGTAGAACGTTAAGTTACATACAGGTAGATATAAATTGTCACGATAAAATGAAATTAACGTTACAATTTTCAAGAATATTAATTTTTAAGAAGTAGGCTAAATTCGCTATGATTTTTAATTAATCGAATAGCTGAATTCAAATGTTTCGTACCACAGTGATATTATGCAATCCGTATGAAAGAAGCATACGGTAAACGCCTACGTACCATTTATTTGATAACAAACAATATATAAATCAATAAATGCTCTTTTGTAAAATTATATCATTGATAGTAAACGGCACTATTAGCAAGTGAATAGAAATTAAAAAAAGAAATTAAAGTGAATAGAAATTAAAAATCGAACAAACAAACGTTCGATGAAGTGAAATATTTCTTGAATAAAATTTCAAGTCATGCAAATGTCGTTCGCGCAGTTACGACTTTAATATTTGAATGATTAAATGCAAGATATACAAGAATCCATAAAAAGGCTGTGTAGAGAAGTAAGACTAGAATTCCATTGCCTCGTGGTATACAGATAATTTTTCAAATATACATTTGATATACATTTCAATCAGATAATTTTCGTTACATACAACACGTATTTCAACAGAGATATTGTGCAATGATTTTATTATCTAATATCGAGATTATAAGCAAGAGAAAAGATGATTTGCATTTACTTTTTCTTTTTAATTTAAGCATTTGAAGTGAAATTCAGAAAATTAGAGATATTGGCTCTAAAAGTAAAAACAATCCTGTATATAAATGACTGATTAAAATTTCAATCGATCGACGAACACACTTGCCTTTAAGTAGCGAGTACTTTTGTTTTTTTTTTTTTTTTTTTTTTGTTTTTTTATATCAAATCAAGTTTTTGTCATTCTACAGTGACACATTTAATGAGAGGAAAATCGAAAATAAAGGATTGTAAAAAAATGGACGCAGAAAAACTTCGCTGCCTATGTAATTAATTAAAAAATAAGTTAAATTAATTTTCAACATTAGACATTGATGTACTAAATTTAGAAAGTACTAAGATTAATCGTGCTTTATAGATTAATTTCCATCGCAGGAAGTACCGATATACAAATACTAGCGGCGAGACCAGACTAAACGAGTTGTAAACTGTGAATAATCGAATAGCATGTGATTAGCACCGATAGCAATGTATGATTACAAAAAGGCTATTGAAATGATATCGACGAGCTTGGCCTTTGAAACTGAGCTTTTACTGAGAATCATACATTAATAATGTTATATATAATTAATGCCATTTACACGGAAGTTAATTTTAGTGGAATATCTGCGAGCTCAGTAACTCTTACTCGACGCCAATAATTCGTTCTTTACATTGTTTTGTTCGAGAAAAGAATTCAATTGAAAGAATACAACTTTTTCTATAATGTGCAAATTGATTTAATTGACAATTTCTTTCGTTTCAGTGAATATTATGTGGGAAGACTTACTTAATTAATAGTCACGCCAAATTTCAACGCTCGTTATTGGGCCGCAGATTTTTATTTTTTCAACAAGGCACTTGTGTTCAATAATTATCGTTCCGGGAGGCCGAGGATGTTTATTTCATTTGATTCAACTTTCGAAAAGCATTTGTTATTCTTTACCATTACCTATGCGCTTGGCACACGGGGGATTCAGTGTAAAACGAATAAATGGTGTCAAACTGATTATCGTCATCAATTTTATTTTATAATATTGAAATGCACTGGAGTAAAAGTTGCAGCTTTTAGCATTGCATCCTTTTTTTCCATTTTAAAGTGTTGCGTGGGATTAAAGAATTTTACTCGCCTTAAAAATAAAATGTTAAGCCCTGCGGGCTACCAACATATTTCACTTTCACAGTGAATAAAATATCATACTCAACTCGAACAAAAGTGGTTTTAAGTTGGTAACCCTTCGCCTTAGGCTTAGGTGGTAAAAACCACTTTCTTCCTCGTTGAGTAATATACTATTTCTTTAATTAACTTTTTCTTTTGAATTAAAAGCATAAAAATCTGCGGTTCAACGAATACATTCGTCATCCACTTAATTTGTATCTTCACAATTATTCTAATCAGTATATACGTACAGTAAAACCTGTAGGATTTTGCCATTAACTTTGTTATTTTTAACTTACAGGTTTTATTGTAGATATCAACGTGTGTATGTGTAAATGAATAATGCGTGTATTATTTTTTAAGTTAAAATTACATAAGCTACCGTATAGTAACGCATTTTGTTTGGCGTGTTATATAGGACGGAAAATTCAATTTTATATGTGTACATATAGAGATGAAAAAAAGCGCAAAATAAATGAAAAACAAGTCGATATATTTTCTTGCAACGAAATAATGATTATACTATGTATCACAACACATAGTAACGAACATTGAAATGCTGATTTAATTGTAAAAATCCTATTAATTAGTAAACAATTGTTGTCATTATTCGTTAAAGTGTAAGTCGTGTTAGAGTTGTGAAGTGCAATCCTAGTGAAGAGCATTTTTCATGAACGCCAATTTGCCGTTAACCGATCACGCGTTTCAATTTTGATATTTCGTTCAAAATTGTGAGAAATGTTTTATTAGACCCTGCGTGGATATTATGTGGATATACACACATATATATATATATATAGGCATAAAAAGGTACGTTTATGTATAATACTGGAAAAGTCAAGCACGGTACGCAGGCGCGAACAAATAAAGTTACAAATAAAAATTACGAAGCGAATTCAATTGCCGATTATAAACTTCATTTAAAATCGGATATACGATAACTTGTTCATTATACCAAGTTCGAGCATGCTACGGTATTGAATTTGTAATCATTTTATCTGCCAAATGTAATTGTCAAACTTGCACAAGATTAAAAGGATTGGGAGATGTGGGAGAGTTTGCTGTTTTAAAGTCCGATTCACTTGTTATTGCTTGTACGCAATGTCCATAAAAAATGTACATGTTCTGTTCTTTGATATTAAAGGTACATATTGTTCCTATTTGTACGGCAGTCAATTTTCAAACGAATCACTTTATTTATTAATCGGAGCAAATCAGCCAAAAGCCGCTTTTATTATTATTATTATTACTACTCTTACTATATATTGTTTATTTAAAGCAATTCTCGTCGGTTCATTTTATCTCCGTCATTCCTCATTCCTTCCAGCACAGTGCTTTGGTTTTCAATTTGTGCTCGTTTCAAACTCTATATATTGGAGAGTAGTCTAGAAGACAACTTAAGTATCAGCAATCTACTTCTCAATCATTGGCAGCATTAGATTTTTGATACTCTACGACAATCGGTTGATTTTAAACTTTGCTTTACATATTCCTGTACCACTGAAATCAAAAAGCAAAAATCTTTATTTTTACTCCCTTTCCTGCAATCCCGTTTATGCTCGACCTCCGCGCCAGTATGACCAATCTCGCAAATCGCTGACAATGTATTAAAAATGACAAACTCGAGGTGCTGTTTAATTAGGAATATAAATGTGTACCGTAAAAGAAGCATGCAACGTTAGAAAGGGCTCAGCCACATGTAGAATCCAACAAATAAAGACTACGAATTCGATAGCGTGTCTTACGTTCCAAGGCACTCTTCTGTTTTGTCCGGCTCACGTACGTTTAGGTCATGCAGTGGTTTCAACATGTGCCTTTCGCTCACGAATTTATTGACGAGTTTGACATCGCGAAATAGAGCGTTTCCTAAATTACCTTGCGTACGAGTAGAATTTATTACGTATTCTTATGTTCACAAGGCTGTTACGTATTAGACATTGTTATAGTACACATATGGAAGTATAGCATATCACCGAACAGCTTGTAAAGCCGCCACGGACTTTTGTTTTGCACAGATTAATAATAAACGTATTATGTGATATTATGTCGGTATTTTCTTTCAACCCTTGACAATGTCATTTCGCTACAAACGAACCTTTCGTGTCAGCTTGAGAAGGAAAGATTCCATTAGTAAATACATTTTACTCCCCTTAAAAATCAAATGTATTTCATTTTTACTGCGAATAAAATATCCTACTCAACTTAAAACTACTTTTTTCCTCGTGGAGTAATATACTATTCTTGTTTTCTTCAACTTTTTCAGCAAAATTAATAATTATAAATTTCAACATTTTCCCAGTTCATTTTGTTGAATTTTTACAATATTCCTACAGATAACGAGAGTAAAAAAACGTGAACTTGCTTCTTACGATTTTATATTTATTTATTCAGTAAAATATCACACGGTAAAATTACTTACTAAAATCTACATAAAGTAAGTTACGTTTATATTACGTACATTCTTTCAGTTCGTTCGATACGCCATTTTCTCAAATGTACAAATATGGATCACATTTGAAGATAAATTCGTGATAATAAATTTTATACAAAATCAATATAAATTACAGTCTGATTCTCCGATTTAATATTCGTTAAATTTATAATTTAATATAAAAGTAAATACTTGTAATACAAATAGTATGATTTTGCACAATAATTTATAACTTTGATATAAAAGAATTATTACATTATATGTGGGAATCAGAGGAAGAACAAAACAGATTTTTCCTAGGATTAGAATTATGCAAAGCAATAAATAGTACTTTGGTTTGAACAATGATCGCTAAAACTTGCATTATTATGACGTGAATTTGAAAGTTAAAAAAGTTTATTTTTCTCAACGATAAAGTGCTCCAGTTTATATTCTTCCCACATACATGATTTATTAGAATCTTTCAAATATTAGATAAAAATATAAATAAATTAAATATGTAATATCAAAGATACTCTATTATATGTATACAATACATTTACTTTATGAGAGGTCATAAACGTATATGTAGACATATAAATAAACTGAATAATTTTTTTTGATGATTCTTAATTATAATTTATCTAAATTATAAACAAAGATCTTGACTTTCAACTGTACTCTCATTATATTATGTCTTATAATAACTTTTGATTTATATATATATATATATATATAATTATGTACAATTTACAAGGCAATCTTATATGTTAAACTGCTATAAAATTAGAATTGTATTTATTCAACTACAATCAGCAGCATTCCTTTTTCGATTTCATTTTATTATCGTATAAAAAGAATCAATTTGATTTTTATAAACATTTTATAATTTTGCCTTAATATCCAAAAATATGTTAAAGTATCATTTGCATTTGCATCATGTAATACTAGTCAACATGTACAATGTCAGAACATTTTTAAGTGACATGGCACATAATTTTATATGCAAATAGATAAATATCTCAAAAAATTATAAAAACATAATTAAGTTAAACGATGCAATTTTATGCCAATTTTAGTCTATTCTTTTAAGCCTATTTTTAGTATTTGCTAATGGAAGATTCTATAAATCCGATAAAAGTATTAATATAAAATGTTTATAGTTTGATTTCATAAAATTCATTTCAAAAGCATTTTATGAATTACTTGTAACCAAAAAAATTAATTGTACAATATAATTAATAATTAAAATTGTAATAAAAAATTTGTCAGACGACAAAAGTACATATATTTTCGTATAAAAACATTCTTTGTGAAAACTTTCTTGACGATTTTTAGCAAAAATGAATTTACATGAGTATTTAAAGTATTTATCTACTGTACCAACATTTTTAAGTAAAATCAATATACATTTATGTAATATTGATTAAATCAATTGCTACATGTTCTATATCAAAGTTTGCTATAAATATTATTAGCGGTCAAACGAAGAAACATACCAATTAAAAAAAATAATTAATTATATTTATTTAATTTTTATTTCTTACAAAAATATAATGATAAATAAATTTGCTATTATTTATGTATATTTGTCATTGAAAACTGAAATCAGTGAGTAGTAGTAGTACTTATAGCAGAGAAAGAATATTCAAAACTTAATAAACCAAAAAGATATTGGAAGATGTTCGATAACCATCATTACATGAAATAATTAATTAACTTTGAATTCTTCAATCTTCTGTGTTAACAATTTTTACAAAAGCATAACTACTTAAGCGTAATCTCGTAGACCACTAGGAATTCTATCAACATAATTCGCTGGAAATTGTCCTTTCTGGCCTTTGTATTCACCGTATAGCCAGTCCTTCGAAATTTTAGACAATACTGTTATTCTTGCTCCTTCCTATATACAAAAAAAATTCATTTAATAATGAAAGCAATATTTAATTTTTTAACTTATATTGCTAATATTCAATGGAAAAGTATGAAAAGTTGGGTCAACATATGTCATTTAAAAAAAAATTAAATATTTGTTTACAACAGTTACAAAGACAATTGAAACATTTACTTATAGAAATAACTTGAATGTATTACCTCAAAACTTAAATCTTCAAAGGTTTCCCCTTTGAAAGTGTACAAAGCATTGACAATGTTCTTCGATGTGCCAGGAAGTGGTATTTTTATATCGATGAAATTGCTAGGAAATATTCCTTGACGATTACCTATTCTACCCTCCATCCATTCATCATTTATTACTTTTATAAGAACCACCGTATCTCCTTTGCGCAATTCCAAATCTCCTGATTGCGATGCAGCTAAATCATATAATGCAATAGCATACGGATAATTCTTGTTTTTCTGGAAAAAAAAAAATAAATTCGTTAATAACGAAAACAATAACGATATTAATACGAAATAATAATTGTCGTTTAATTTATTATACGACACAAGCTTATTTTATGGAATACTGATTTAAAATAGATTCACCGTTAAGCCGTCTTCCAAATCTGCCAAATATTCAGCCGGAGGTGGCGGTGGTGGGATCGAAGGCATAGGAGGCGATGGCTCATCAATTGGACAATTCTCCCATTCGGTGATTTCTACCTGCGGCGAATTCTGAATCGGTATCGTCTTAGGCAGTGCTTTTGGTTTAAGACCATTTTGCTGGACAGTTTTCACTGGAACTTTACTTGGCTTCGCACGTATAATCGTCGGCATGGTTATGTTCATTGAACTACTGAAATTGGTGGAAGGCACTTCCGGTTTTTTTCGTGGCTCGTCACCATTGAAGGCAAAGAAAGAGGCGTCACCGATTTGGCGAGTTTTGTTAGAAGCTTGTCGCGGAGAAAAGGGATCGTGATTGTCGAACATTTTCCAAGGGTCACCTTGACTGTTGGATTTTTGCGTCGCATTTTGACTAGATATGCCGCCAAAGAAATCAAAGTCATCTTCGAAGGCACTCTCGGTTTGGGACGTACTGCTGCTGCTGGTGAATGCCGAAGGGTTCGAGTTGCCATCGCTGCCAAAACTATCGATGCTCACACCGTCACTACTTGAGCGCGTAGTAAAGGTCGGTGAGCCTGGTGGACTGAGGTCAATGAGACAGACACCCGTATCATTTGTTGGCGACGTTGATGAAACTTGGCCGTTGCCACGGCTGTTGTTGTTAAAGGTTACATTAGGCGGCTTAGCTTTGCTGTTATTTGACTTACGTCCTATTCGCTGCACAAGCGTCAACAATTCGGTTGGTCTTACCTAAAATTCAACGTGTCATTATCCATTTAATAAATGTAAAATGAATATCAAATATATTAAATATAAATTAATTATTTCACACGTAATCTTTTGCCATTCATGCAACTTTATACTATAAATATATTTTAAGGATATAAACTTGTTAAAATAAATTAATTTATTTTATTTAATTGAGTATTAAAATTAAATTTATAATACCATATTGTTGATTTAATTTTAATTCAATACTTAAAAAATAATTTAATGTCCATTTATAACATAGTAAATTAAGTACAATAATTAAGTCTGTGATTGTGTAATTGGTTTATTTTAATTAGATGATTTCTTCCTATTACCTTGTACATAATTCATAATATTAATGCCATCAATTAACATTTCAAATTATAGACAATATTTAAAACATTTAATAATTTCCTGTAGTCACATAATGACTTGAAACGATACATGTTCGTATAAATTAAGAAAGAAATTGTACGTGAAAAACAGCTTATAAGATAGTTTTTTATATAATTATTTTAATTTAATACTTTGAATTCATTTTATCGTATTAATGTTCTTGAATTTTAATTATTGATGAAAAGTAATGTCACTTTATTCAAGGTATATTTGGTCATTCGTATTTACAAATCTGAACAAGTTTTTTTTGTTTCAGCTTTCATTACAACATATAGCTATATATAAGTATATAAATTTGCCTGAAGAAGTCCATACGAGTATGTGTGTTTCCTTAAACGTCAGAACACGAATAAATGACTAAGCAAAACATTTGTATAAATACAGATTCTGAAGAAGGTTTATGTACGCACTTGCAATTAAATACATATTTCATAAGATATAACTTAATTGCAGCTACCATTACTTTGATAGAATTGAATTATTAAGTGTATGAAAAGCATAATAATTCAAATAATATAAAGGAAAGTTATTTGCAGTGTAATTAGTTTCAATTTAATTATCTAAAAGTCAACAAACGTGTACTTACCGGCTTTTTTGGTTTTTGATCTTTTTTGTTTTGCACATAAACTGGTTTAAATTTAGGAGGTGGTGGTCTTGGAGGAGGCTTTTTCTTTTGTACCAAAATTTGAGGATTGAAACTATCCCCAAATGGGTCAGTTCTGTAAAAAAGAAACACAATTAATGTTTCATAATATATTTTATCTTAATTAATATTTTATTATGTATAATATAATTTATGAGTTTATAATTTTTCAAATAATCCTCTATTTGTATATATACATTATTACACTTCTATGAATCATTTTATTATCAAGAATTATTAAATAGAAAATTTAAAGATAAAAAATGTATATAAGAACTTATAGTGGCAAAAAAAAGACAATTCAAAGTTCAAAAAGAATTAATTTAGTTCAGTTACTCATTATTATTTCTTTATAATTAATTGCATTATAATTGTATTAAAATTTCAATTGAATTATATTAGAACATTAAGCTATACATTTTATCAAGCTTTTTTTTAAAATCAAGTAATATCATATTGACAAATAATTTATGGAAATATTTCAACCTGAAAATATTGTTTGAGTTATAATACAAATAACAACAAAACATAATAATAGGCAACAATAGATCTGACCAGATGCAATTACAATATTATTTAAAAAGTAATGAAAATTAATAACTGATGTTTATATAAATACATGTGATGTTCATGTTTTTAAAATTTTGTTCTTAAATCAATAACAAACAACATCTTTTATAAGAGTGCATGAATTAAAAACAAACGAAATTAGACGTCCCTAAAACGTGGAATTATATCTCATACAAACAGAACTCTACTTGTTGCATCTTTTAAAAATGCCACTGGCTACAAAAGATTGTATAATGTACACGACAAAACAGAAACATAAAATGGAAAGGTTGTCATCACATTAGCAAACTGCGAAGGACAACACAGATACAAGGAGACGCTTGAAAATTGTAAGAGAAGTAAAGCGATCTAACAAGAAAGGAGATAATCAGAAGTGTGTGGTGTCAATGAAAACAGGATGATATAAGATAATTCATACTCACGTGTTGCTCCAAGCGATGTTTCTTTGTGCCACATGGTTAGGTGGATGTGGTGCTGCTCTAGTGGGAATTCTCAGCTCGGGTACCATGCCTGTCAAAGAAGCGAAACGTAATAATTATGTATCATCTAAGAGCGCGCGGTGCCTGACACTGAATCGCACTGCCATTCCCACACAAACACACTCACTTCGCACACACATACACATATCCAGGCGTCAGGCGTAAGCAATCGCCAAGATAACAGGAGTACGTGCTACATGCGCCTGTGTATTTCAATGATAAGAAGTGGTTCTGATACACCCACCCATTTGTTATCCAATGTCACATTCGATTTAGTTCAATAAATTTTTATTTTACATTTTCAACACTTTTTCTTTTCCATTCTCACTTCCTTTCCTTCTTTTCAATTTGTGCTTTATAGTTATAAGTAATTATCAATATTTTAATCACTATATTGCTAATGCTCTGTTACGTCCGAAAACGATTCGAAGAGCAAGGATAGAGCTCTTAAGAAGAGTTACCCTTTGGTTACTGCTTTGAGGAAATTTGGTTGTGAAAATATAAATTTGGTTGACTGATTATATTTTAATTACACTATTTATTAATTAAATTACTAAAATCTAAACTGAACAATAATTCTGACAATAAAATGAATACGATTTACAATTATCGCTTCGTAATTATAAACGTTTTACAATTAAAATATTAATTTACTTTACGCTTATTCGACGATCTGCTTCAACTGGACCTCGGGGTTGAATCTCGGAGATTAACAGGATCAAGTTAACTCGATGCTTCGACTGGATCGTAATAGCTTCTTAACTTGACTAAACTTACTAACTTACTAAGTTACTGACAGACGGACTGAACTTATGGAGTCTTCTTCTGAACTTGCTCCAAGAGTAGCTTGACTCTCCAAGACCGGAATCAAAAGTAGAGTGAATCGTATAGCTTTTCGAGCCATATTTAAATGTAATGATTTCTATAGATTTTGAATTAATACTTTAATCCCCTTAAAGAGATTAAGAATTTCTTTACCTATTGTTTGACTCATGACTAATTTGTAGTTGGCAGAGTAGGTACAACTGAATATTTCTTTTATGATAGTACAATAAGATAATCCCTTACTTCCTATCCGAGTTTCTGGGTATATTTATAATTACTTTACAAATTTCTGGTTTCTATTTCGTTAATGAGTTTTACCTAAGAAATTGGTTTTTGTATATTATTTAAACTGATACAATTTATCTGTTTTAAGATTTATAACTTTCATGATTTTAGAAAGTAACCAATTTTCGATATTTATGACTCAAAAATTAGGATATTATCACAGCTCAATAAATTATTGCTGAATTTTAAAGTTTGTGTTCTAAAACAAATTAATAACAATTTAAAAAGACTGCAGGAAATTACCTAATTCATATACACTTTAATGTCTCAATTATCGCAATGAGTGTCTTCTAACTATCATTAATTTTTTTATATAAATTATTTCCAACATGTAAACATTACAAGCCATTTTAAGAATATTAAAATCAAAAGTATCAAATGCTGTTGTTACAATAGGGGTTAATTTGTTGCACCAAATGAAAAGTAGGGAACTAAAAGTTATAAAAAGGAAAGGTAAAGTTTAGTATTGTTCGTGATGATATTAAAGAAATGTAATCGGGATTAAGCAACAACTGAAACATACAATTAAGAAACATTGTTGTTTTTGCATTGTAGAAATGAATACAATTAAATTTGCTTTCTCTTGGCAAATTGAAAAGGCAGGGTTACAGAAATTACACGATCATTCGATAGAAAATGCATAATATAATGTGATCCAAAATGTATGATGTTTTGGGAGCAATGTTCGTTCCACGTGATTAAATGGGTTCGCATAAACAAATGTGTCGCAATGACGCGCGCGTGCCCGTACGTATGTAAAACGCGCAAAGATTCGCATAAATGTCAGAGTCACCCGATAAACGCCAATTTGTTGGTCGTGCGCGAGTTTTTAAGAGTGTAAGGTCGAGCGTTAAATGGCACGCATTTGCGCGACTTACCTGTCTTTACGTTATGAGCCATTATTCGAGCAATGCGGCGGGATTCGCGCGATAACAAACCACCAGTTTCGCGGACGAAGCAGCTTCCACTTGTCGCTGACACGAATCGCAATCCTTTCGATATTGGGCAGGACTCACTTTCGCGCAATTGTCAACATTGGACAAGCTGCGAATTACGGACATCAGTTTACGGTTAAAATGCTCTTTTAAATGGCAAACATATGTAACTGACCCAGAGTACATGCTCCATTGCAGTACTCTATGTTGATATGCTGTTATCTTTACTTAAGAGACACCTACCGTTCAACTTTTCAAACGAATTCAAATTTCTGCTCGTCCAAATGAATTCCATTAACGAATCCAAAAAAATTAAAAGGTTCTGAAAATTCGAATGGATCAATAACGTATTCTTTTGCCTTCTATTGATGTGTCAAGTTAAAACAATTCACCCAATTAATAAAAGGCAATTCAGTTTATATAAGTGCATCCTTTTACATGTTGCAAGGACGGTTTGATCAATCAACAAAAAGGGTACCAACATTATAAGTAAAAATGTAAAAGTTAAGGTAATGTTTAAGGTCTGCTGGCACGGAATTAGTGTTTTTTATAATTAAAATTTAATTATTTGATATTTCATGATATATAGACCAGAGCGCCATTCTGTGGACACGGGAGTGTGATTTGGTTCAAAAAAATATGTGGACTGGTGAATATTCTCAAAGAATAGTGATTTCTACGATTTTTTTGTCGTCTGCTCGATAGGAAGCAGTAGAAATTACTATTCTTTGTGAATATCCATCGGTGCATATATTTTTGCGAAGCAAATTATACTCCCGTGTCCGCAGAATGGCGCTCTGGTCCGTATATCGTAAAATATAAATTAATTATATTTTTATTTCAAAATACACTAACTCCGTGACCGCAGGCCTTAAACATCACCTTAACGGGATGCCGTAAGCGTTAATTACTAGATTAGGGCGTTCTTTGTTTTTATTAAAATATATAAGAATTAATTAATATACTTAGTTTTAGCACTTTTTCTCAATTTGGGAGATTATTTAACGTTGAAGTAACTGAAAGTTTGTCATCAATTTTAAGCGAATTTCTTGAACGCGTTTTTGAGATGATAAAAAAACGCGTTCAAGAAATTCGCTTAAAACTGA
>JABFPN010000522.1:0-44567 GCA_022817305.1 Leptoteleia sp. ZL-2020
CGACACGACGTTTTCTTTGGTTTTGACGTTGTAGGAAATGGCGGACAACGCAGTTTACCGAACGATCAAGAGTAATGCGCGCGCAACCCAAGCTACGAAGCATGCAGGAGACAGGGAGCAAAGTCTCCCTAGGGAGCAAAAATGTACTTTGCTCCCGCTAAACAGGGAGTTTTGGGGCATTTTGCGTGCACGTGTTACAAAAACCAACTTATCTATTATTTTAAGTCAGGAGAACGCACCACTTGGTCAACAATATTGTTTGAAAGCAGATAAATCGTTGAATAAAAAAAATCCGTCTTCATTAATATGAAACTACATGAGTTTTAGAACACATGATTCCGGAATCAATCGCGGAATCAGGCGCTCCCGTAAGCATCCAAGGACGCTCGTTCATAGTCATATTAAAGGCAAGTTTAAGGCCTGCTTTCACGGAGTTAGTGTCTGTTATAATGAAAATTTAATTAATTTATATTTTTTGATATACGTACCAGAGCGCCATTTTGTGGGTACGAGAGTATGATTTGATGCAGAATAATATAATATGCACTAATGCATATTTTCTAAAAATAGTAATTTCTATGATTTTTTTGCTGCTCTACAGGAATTAGTAGAAATCACATATTCTTTGAAAATATGTATTAGTGCAAATATTAATTTCAATTACTAAAAACACTAACTCCGGGACAATGGGCTTTGCACTTCACGTTAATATCAGATACTTATTATAGCTTTCCGTACACTGGTCTGAGCGTATTATGTATGAACATCTTCACACGTTCGTCAATATATCGATCGATAATCACGTGATGCAGCGCAGCCAATCACGTTGACTGGCCCGCGTCGTCGCCACAGTTTCGGCGGGATGCGCGGTATAACAACCTATAGTAGTCGCGTCGTGTTTTAAGATCGTTCCGTGGTAAAATTTTAAACGTTTTTTCGTAGTTTAGTGGATTGCCGCGTTACAAGTTGAAAATAATCAACAGACGAGGATGAAATTTGTTGAGTCAAGTAGATAAAAGGTATTTTTTTGATACAATAATGTACATTTCTTGTAAATTGCTTCAATAATGTGTATTGCCCCTTATTTATTGAGTGATGGCGTTAAATGTGTTTTAAATATTGAAATTTGATATCAATTTTGAAACTGTTTGTTCCATTTTTTTACAAATTTATTGAACTCATTGCTTTTAATCATAATTTTTATAAACACATTTCATCTACATCGATGCTAATGGATAATCAAATAATGCAACGCCGCCAATTAAGGCTGACTCGTTTGCACAGTTAGGTTTGTTTTGTTTGTTGGGTTTCGCGGAATAACGGTTCAAAATGGCCGCGCATGTGTTTTAATGCCCCCTCGTCCCTATGTGAAAAAGTTACCGCGATTTTTCGGTGTATGTTGATGTGCCGTTCTTTTCCTGTGTTTGTCCTTTTCTTTCTTAATATCAACATACAAAAGGAGAATTTAGTTTAATATTTTGACCGAACGTAAGTCGAAAAGGCTATTAATTTATTTTTATATCTTTTATCTTTATTGTCAATTATTGCTAGATGTGCTTTCAATGCTAAATCCTGATTTCTCTTTTAAATATCCTACTCAATTATTGCGAGCAAACGCGTCCATAACGTTAATCTTTTACATCGATATAACGGTCGATAATCGTTTGGTGCTAATCGTTTGCAGTGGCGAATTACTGTATTAGTTCAGAATCATTCAGAATGGTGGAGACGAGTGTTATGTTCGTTTGATCGTCGAGGATAATGACTTCGCGTTGTTTTTTACTTTTATTTCTTTTCTTCTGAGTGTTATATTGAAAGTTAATATATGGCGCAAGGTGATTCGCAACGCCGCCGCCATAACCTATACAAATAAAGAAAGTTATATAAAATCAGCAAAGGAAGATGTAGTTCTCTGAGACCAGCAGAATTGGCATACATGATAGACCTCGAACCTTGCAGTTAATAATGAAAACGAGTAAAGATGAGATAGTTAAATCCAAAAGTACGTTTTCCATTATTCGTTATTCATTTTAATGAATTTTCTGCTCTAACCATAATATTGTTTATGTTTCATTGTTTATTGTCATTATCATTTATTGCCTTTTAAAGCTTAAAATTTAATGTCAATTTTAAATGTTGTATCCATATTTTGTTGGACCTGACATGATAATGTTGGCAATAATAATTAATGTATATTTACTACATTATGTAAAACATTTATCTGACAGCATTGAACATGTATTAATTTATATGAACAAATATTTTTTTAATTTTTGATAAAGTAATTATTAATAATATAAAGACTTACAGTTCATTGAATATTAATAATATATATAATTAAAAGATTTATTAAAAAAGTTAACTTCAAATGTTTGACATTAAATTAATAATCATTTCATAACAAAATATTTTTATTGTAATTATATGAGGTTTTAAATGTTTTAACAAATATTAATTATCACTTATAACAATTTTTAATTTATTAATATTATTTTAATGAATGGTTTTTGAAATAAAGTAGTATTAATAATAAAGTTATATAAACTTATACGTAAATTAAATATGATGCTTCGTGGACAATTATAGGTTATGAACATTTTAAAGCATTTTACCTATCATTTCAGTTGTTATTTTTTTATACTCATCAAATTTTAATAATCTTGAATTCTAGATTGTGTTGAAAGTATAAAAAATACAAATTTAATTATTTAATTCTAATTATCACTTATGTCTTTTCCCTTGAAATATATAAAGATATTAGAAATTGTGAAGTTTTTTTTTGAAATTAACAAAATACGTATTTATTATTCTTTAAAACTAATGTGGATAACTACCTTTTATTGCAATATAATAAAAGACTTTTAACTTTTAATGAAATGTAAGTCAGTATATTATAAATAAATTCTTTTATCAAAATTTGATATTTATCCTCTGCGTACCTTTTTTATTACCTATCTCCATTTATATAGTTGAAATGGCAATAAAAATGATTTCTGTAAGTACAGTTGTAGCTGTCATAAATAAAATATAAATAAAGGGGAAAAAAAAACAATTTTCACATTACTTTTTATTATGTAATATATTGCAAAAAATAATTACTCATTAAAAAGTAGACATTTATATATTTTATTTTTTTGTTCTAAATTTTTTAAATTCAGTTTCAAGTGTTCCAAATAACAGAACTTATCTGTTAATTTATTATTATATGAGAATAAATTCTTATATTTTTTGGGGGGAATTTTAATATTTATCACAATACAAATAATTGAAGAAGACTGAAACAATTTCAGGAGTATATACGACTAAATAAATTCTTAATCTTCATTATGTTATAAAATAGGAAGAAGCTTTTTGCCTCCTTATGTTTATATTGAAATATAAATTAATTTAATACAAATTAAATATTAATTTAATAGCAAATTGCTTTATCTCATTATATTAAAGAACATTAACTTTGCAAACAAAATCTTTTGCAATAATATTGAAAAAATTAATAAACGGATGTTTTTCTAATTAATTAAATTATATATTATAACTTTTTCATACATTTTTATTTAATTTGTATCTGTTATGATAATATCAATCTAGATAGATTAGATGAATTTACTCTATTCATATACTATTCAAACTATGGCAATTCCGTATTTATACAATTATATTAAACCCATTGTGGTTGAATTTATATAGGCTCCATGTGATTACAACAATAATATTTCTTATATATATGTAAATATTTTGTTATTATTTAGTTACTGAGTTGATTGTTTTCTTTTTGTTAAAAGGTATATACACAATGTTGTATATAATATTGATAGTATATTTCTATTCAATATAATTAAATTATGCATTTTTCAATGTAAAGTAGATAATTGTAATTAAATAGCCTTTTGATTAGTAAATAATCTGGAGTTATAGCATAATCTAAAATATAAAAGAAATGAAAAGTTGCAAATTTTGTTATGAAATGTACAATATAGGGTGTGAATAAAAGAAATGTTAAAATATTAACTAAAAAATGGGAGTTAGGGACGCATTAAGTTTTTTATTTAAACTAACATCCATGAAACATTAATTTCATAATTGAGAAAATTTTAAGAGGAGGTGATTAAGGCATGATTAGCAAAATATTCGATATCTAGTTAAATGTCTCAGATATCAGCCGCGAAGGACGCTAAACAGTCTTGTCGTGAAACGCATCACCGTGCCTTTAATCGCATTAGTCTGCTACTACTGAGAGGTATCGAGTTGTCGATGAGCAAACGGTAAACGAATTCGGGTACACTTTTTTTCACTTTTATGGTACTAACAAGTTACAAAATAATTAATATTACTTTGCTTCTTTAATAATCAAGAAAACTGTATTTCACCTTCTGATATATCATATAAATTCTGATATAAAATAAAACAAACAGTGATTAAAAATAACTGAAAGTGTACAAAATATAATCTTGGGTTTTGTTTTATATGATAACCTTGATATATTACACTATATATTATTATTATTATTATTATTATTAATAACTTAAACTACTTATCAACTTTTTCATTCTAACAACTTCAGCTTTATTATTAATAAATTTTCATATAAAATTCGTCTAGACGCATCGCTTCTTTCGTATACGATAAATTTTACTGCGGTAACATAGTAATTTCTGTTTAGTTTTATTAAAGATGATTTATTTCGGTTTATTTATTTGTTTGTTATCTTTAGTTAGTATATGCGGGACATAAGAGGAAATTCTATCAAAACCCAAGGTATATTTTCTTGTTTGTACACAATTGCTGAACTTTCAAGTGCAGCGCGCTGAAATTTTATGTGAAATTTCGCGATAATATTTATGTTAAATTACTCTCAGTGCAGGAGGCCATTTTTAACCGTTAAGTGAATTGTCGTCTGGTTAATTTTAGTTGAAAAGTAAATCGGACTTTCAATTTCCAGATTTAAATTTCATTAAAGCTACAAATGGAATAACTAAATCGTATATAAAAAGCGGCCGGGAATCTGTGAATAATGAGCGAATATAAATATTGGAATTTTTGTCATAAAATATTCATAAGAGATTTACGATGTACACCTTTTTTTTTTGCACTCTTCCTCAGCTTGTTGTTCCTCCAAAACGCGTAAATTAATTGAAACAATAGTTCAGCTCCCTCCGTAAATCTTGCCGCGCAGAAAAAAGAATTTCGCCGTGGAAATTACTGTAATTTAATTGCAAGGAATAATTAAATTTTTCATCCAGCATCCAAAAAAGAAAAAAAAATAAAGGGGAAGAAATAAAACGGAAGGAAATAATAATAAACATTAGACAGCCTTATAAGGACCTGAGTTGCTGTTCGATGAGAATGCTAATGTAATTCTTCTTTACGGTATCACCGGTCCTCGTGGCAGTGAATTGATTTACATAAAGTTCCGTAAGAATTCTCCTTTTAGTACAACGAGTAAATGATCTTATTCAGTGTAGAAAGTAAGAGAAACTGAAAATTTCTCTGAGCTTCGGCCTCTCGACTCTACAAAGTAGCAGTTGAGTAGTATGGCGGGAGAGAGATGGAAAAAAATAAGCGCCAAACGGGAGGGAGCGAGACGGCTTGTAACGTTTCTATAGGCATTCATCATTCACTTCTCATCGCAGTCTATATTTCGCGTCAGCCATCCTCTCCCGCCACTTCCTTTCCAATGAAGGTCTAAACCAGTCAAATTGTCTTTCTTAGCAAATCATTAAAATCTGCATTTATAGCGGACGTCAGGAAAAAAAAAGAAAAGGAAAAAAAGACACATTGACTGCGAATCGTTCGAATTAATTATGACGGAAAAAGATAGACGCGCGAAATTTCAAACCACTCAATTAAAAGAATCATTCAGCGCGAATTCGTTTCAAAACAAATCATAAGTAATGTCAAGGGTAGATTACTCGTGCGAAAAAAAAAATTTTAAGCCTCATCGCGCGCAGATGTGTTGCATACGAGTTTTAATGAAAATTATTCATCTATACAGGCTTTAATGATTTCACGTGTGGCTAGTATATCATTTCTTTCTTTCGTACGCATTACGTTTCCATATGCGCAGGGTAAATTTGATCTAAATAATTATATGTTGTAAATCAGTGATAAGTTTTATTTGTTCTACATATTTTTATAACCTGGTAAAACAACAATTTGCCTTACTAACGCAGTAACTACTACATTAAATATTGCAAGTAACTACTTATCGGTTAAAATGATCGAAATAGGTAATTATAATAATTTACTGTCATTGCAGTAATAGTTTTCTAATAATTTACGAGTATTGATTTACTGGAAATTTAGTATACGTTATAGAAATAAAAGCACGTGCATTATGTTAAATTGCAATTAAGGAATATTTCCAGACATATGTTTGAAAATGATCTATGAGCAGATTTCTGTAATTGTAATAATAATAATAACAATAATGATGGAGGATTTTTTGATATTCAATTTGAACAAATAAATCATTCGGAATGATATTGAATGTAATCCCAAACTGGCATGCAAATACAAGAAATAGTTTAAATTTGATATTCATTTAAACGCGGCAGATCCAGGGAGAAATGATACGTCAGGCGTGAAATTACAAGTAGGAAAATTCACGCGATTCGTATAATCCGGCACGCTACGCGGAGCAAACAATTGCGCCTTACAAACGTTATATTTCTAATTTGCCGATACACGCGTTGCGCGGGGAGGGGGGGGGGGCATAATCCGTGTTTGCAAACGCTCGCCGTGAGCGTAAACAAGCTCGCTCGGAAGAAATCGAGGAGAAAATCGACTCCGCAAGAGTAGGAAAATATTTTGCAGCGGAGGGTTTTGCACGCGTCGCGTAGCGTTGGCAAAATTACTCCGCCTCGACTTCGCAAAGTTACTTCGTAACTCGCAATCTCCGTCGACGTTTCGAACTTGGATGAAAAAGTTTTCGCGATTGCTCTGTCCCCTTGTTTTCATAGCTTTACATCTATTCATCCTCGAGTGCATCGCTCTGCGCGCGACGCAAAACTTAATATCAAATTTTAAACCTCTCGAGCAGTAACGACTGAGGACGTCGAATTCACGGCGAAGCGGCTAGCAGGACCGCGCTATGTAAATAATAATAATAATAATAAAATGCGAGAAAGAAGGCACGGGGCGTTTTTCGTTAGTTGTGCAAGCCACTTCCGGCTCGATTGCGGAAGGAGATATATTGCGGAATATATGCCGTATATTTTGGGGCGAGCGCAAAAAGGTGTAAGCGTGTGGTGGAGGAGGTTTTGGATGGCGCGACTGGACTCACCTATGGGGATCTTTTCCGGTGGCACGACGGCACACAAAAACGGTAGTATGAGCAGCAGCAGTAACAACATGAGCACGGCACTCTTGGAGGACATCGCGAACATCGCGGGAGCGAAGCCCTGACAACGGCGAGGGGGGCAACTGGTACGCGAGAAAGACGAGCTCGCGCTGGCGAGCATCGTCCGCGCTCGATGGTCTGACACAAACTGGCGTTTTCTACTTGACGTGAACTCGCGCGAAGCTCGAACCACCCCAGCATCCAACCCCGAGCGCAGCTCTCCGGTCGCTCGGTCGGTTCGTCGGTTCGTCGGCCGTCCATCCGCCCCCGACGCCGCCACTACCGCCGCCGCCGCCCCACCCCACCCCACCCCGCCTCCCGCCGACCTCCCGGTTCACCGCCCCGGCACCCGGTCGTCCTGGCGTTTCCCCGGCCCTCCCCGACCCGGCCACCATCCGCCCCAACTAACGCAGACTCTTCCACAACAAGGCACAAGCGTGCGCTCAGGGCGCATGCTACGTCACGCGGCGCGCGCGCGACCGACCGACCGACCGACCGACCCTTTCCAAACCAGCCTGGATGATACTGGCTATCGCGCGGTGTCTTGCTTGTTGTTTCTGCCGACGCGCTTCTTACTACGTGCTTACTTGCTTGCTTACTTGCTTACTTACTTGCTTGTTTGCTTACTTGCTTAATTATTCATTTACGTACTCCAAGAAACCAGAGATATTTCGAATATCACATAGGAGATACCATAAAGTTCGGCTTTTTTCATCCTATGAAATTTACATGCTTGAGATATTGCGCATTTTCAATCTGTTCCTTTAGATAGTGATAAATTGTTGTCAGTTTAGTCGGGTGTTTTCAACAAGCCTAAACTATTTCAGTAATTAAGTCAATATAAGCCTAAAACTTGAATAGGGATTGACAATATCGATGCCTTACACCGATATTGACAAGAAAAAATCATCTGGTAAAAGATGGCACGTCGTTTATATTTATATTAGTACAACACTTCAATTAAACCGCTGTATACTGAGAAAATCCGTGTTAAATTATGGTACACTCAAGTCTGGTTATAACGGTTACTCGAGGGATTTAAAGCTCTAAGTACGTACATATGTAATAATGATGTATATATAAAAATTGCTGACTGAACAGTTTTTGATACTAATCTAACAGATTAATTTTTTCCAATATTCTATGCAATTCGTGGTTTTGTTGCCTGTATTGCAAGAGTCAAATCGTTGTTTGAAAAAAAAGCAAGGTTATACACCCTCGAGATGTTTACTCCATCTAGAGGCGAATTGCCTTTCTCCCTGAATACAGACAGCAAAACCTTACTTTTCATACATTTGTGACATAAAACATCACATGACCACGGGAGAAACACGCGGTTCTTTCTCGTGAATGAACAACCCTTACAGTTCACGCTCGGGAGTGAACGCGCGTTTTTCTCCCTCGGTGCGTGGTAAATATTATTGTTTTTATAGCGTCCTTTAGAAAATACTGAAAATTAGAAAAAGTATCAACCTAAAAATTTGATAGATCAATATTATTTTCTATCTGCATCAAAAATAAAATATATCATCTAAAATCTGTTCGATCAAATAGGTTTTAAAATTCCAATAAAATATGCTGAATTTGATGTTAATATGAAGATAATTAAATATGGCTAAATGCAAACTAATAATATATTGATAAAAAATGTAAAATGACATAAATGCATCAAAAATAAAATATATCATCTAAAATCTGTTTGATCAAATAGGTTTTAAAATCCCAATAAAATATGCTGAATTTGATGTTAATATGAAGATAATTAAATATGGCTAAATGCAAACTAATAATATATTGATAAAAAATGTAAAATGACATAAATTTCTAGTCATAAATAAATGTTATTTAAATAAGAGGAGACATAACTCCTCGAGAACATTTACGAACATATATCACATGTAAAGGCATTGCCGTCAACTATCTACTTGCATACGCACGAGATGCGCAACAGTTTCATGCAAAAAGCAACCCGCGCGGAAAAATACAGCTGGATGGCAGCTGGATTTCGACTGGATACTAGGCTGGAAAAAGGATGGGTTTAACAGTTGGACGATTTTTTTTTCTTTTTTTTTTACCAGTCGTTTTAAAAAAGCTGGATTCATGTCAAACCCATTCTGGTTCCAGCTTTGTATCCAACCGAAATCCAGTTGCCATCCAGCTGTATTTTTCCGCACAGGAATAGTACCGTCGCGCACTCTCCAGGAACCAGAACGGTATTTACGTGTCATAAAGTTAGACAAGATAAATTAATTGCATTCGTAGTTAATTCGTATAGATTTACACAAAGTAAGCAAAATATTAATTTGTAAGATGCTAGAGAATTATTTAAAAATTTAGGAATTTGTCCAAGAAATTGAAATTATGGAAAATTCGATCCCAGTCGAGCATTCAGGATGCCTAATGGTGACCTGGTGTAGCTCTGATATGGTATCCCTAGATTGGGCCTTATCAAGGTTTAATAAACAATTTATTAATACTCAGAATTCGAGATTAGCTAATTTTGAATTTGCCTCTTAAATTTCGAAAAGATTTGAATTTTAATATCTTCAGAAATGTATCAAGACTCCAAAAAATATATTGTCCTCAAATGCAATAGTGGATATATATATATACACACATATATGAAATTTATTTAAGCACCAAAATATAACGCGCAAAGTAATCTTAACAAGTTCTGTCGTAAACATTAAAAGTAACAAATAATAAAGGAAATTTAAACATTTTCAACTGAAATAGTTGATGCTGAAAAGATTGAAAGATTTATCATTGCACGCAAGGTGATTGTCCGAAGATACGTCTTCTGATCAAAAAGAAGAAACCTTAACATGAAGCGGAAACAATTTAAAAACTGGAAGGACAATGAACACTTGGTCGGCGTTATTGAAACTTGCGATACAAAATGAATGTGGCGAAATTACGTGTCGGAAATCGCCATGTGATTCACTTTTGTCGTTTGATTTTTACCGTATTTTATAAAATCGAAATATGTGGGTATATATATATATATATATATCAGTATATTAAATTTTATAAAGCTATGTAAAATCTCTTATTAGAGAATGATTTATTATTTTAATATAACTTAAAGTTAAATATACAATTTATTCCACTTGTCAGTTATTCTAATTTTTCCAACAAAATTTTTAAATGCATTCTCAGCACGCTTACTTGTTTAAGATGTTAAATTAACATACAAAAAGTATCCTATTTCGTAATCATATATGTTATAAAATTAAATACTAAAATTCTTAATATCCTATATAATTGCTTAAAAATGTGGCTATTGTGATGAAAATATGTCTGTAAAAAGAAACTTTAGATAATGTAGATTTTCTGCGCCGCGCTTACATGTATTCAAAATGCACATGACCGAAGAAAATTTTGTGTAATAAAACAGTAAATGATGCGTAAAAGCATACGCGTTATAAATGAGGCTTATCTCCGTTAGGAATACATACTCATAGTGCCTGTGGCTTTTCCGTTTGAAGTTGGTCCAGAATTTACATAATTTATATTATGCAAAATTGTAGAAAGTTGACGCGTAACGCTTAAACTACTAGAGGAATCGCCTTCTTGGTGAGACGGGCTTAAAGTGACACGATGCATAATGTAGTGCAGCGCTGAAATTAAAGTTACCTTGCAACGCTTCACTAGATGTATTATTAATCAGATTTATTTTACTTAGCAGCGCCATTTGAATCTTCCCATTCATCATTAGATATATATAGTTCATCACGTAGCAAAATTAATAACTAAGTTTTCATTTATAACTATAATTAAAAAGATAATTTGCTGAAAAATTCAAAAAGTTCGCGTTGAGAATTAAGAACTGTTGTTTTATTTATTTCTTCGCACAGTATAATGATAACCATGTTGACGTTATTTTGAATAATTGTGCCCGATATTTGACCGTGTTTGTTAATATATGATCGAGTAAAATCAAAACCAAGGTAAACGTAGTTTTATCTAAGTAGACGATAAACAGGAATAGTCAAATTTAATCACTATTTCCGTTTGTTCAGTTTCGAATATGCAATTAAACCGCTCACTTTTCAGCTGTGTTTGTATACAACTTGATCTGTTTGTCCTAGTGACTTGCGTATATTTTTTTGCATTTGTTTGTCAGGCATGTGTGTATGAAAATGTTAGTATATATGTCTGCCAGGAGAAAAATGTATGTTAAATGCAAGTACATTTGTCTTTAAATGTAAACATATATGTTTAGATGTGTATGCTTCCATCCGATGCTAACCATTTTTCTCACAGTTTTTATCGCAAGCTGCATAAATGCGATATAAATAACTTACAATATTTTCTTTGGCCTATTCATATACATAAAGTAGATTTCATGTTAGTTATTTGCATAATTCACAGATCTAAATTGAAGATAATTAGGAATAATTGTCTAATTAATTAATAGGATTTTGATACTCTAAGGTATACGAAATTGTCTTAATCTGAACTGTTATAATTTAGCAAGTATTAGTTCTATCTTCAGAAAGCGTGTTTAATTTTAGAATTAAATTTGGAATCGGTACTTATATAAACATGCACTCAAATTCTGATTGAATCAAAAAGTTTGGTAATATTTCAACAGCAAGAGTAGGTTGTCGGAGACCAAACTTTTTATTTACTGTTTACGAAGTGACGTAACCTCGACAAGTTTTTTAGTGTGCTGTTTATTATTTTAAACACTGCGCAATTGTTACGTGTTTTAATGAAATTAAATTTAAATCACACACGCACAACTTCAAGTATACATTAAAGTAAGTTCTTTGATTAACACAGTCATATCATTTTGCGCCGTCTTCCTAAACTGTTACTTTCGGTAACTTCTCGTAACACTGTGCGTATGGAGAAAACGCGAATTTTACCAGAATACTGGGAGGAAGAAGCACTTTACTATTATTTTATGATTTTGTAACATAGAATGTTTAAAATACGAACATTATACAAATAAATGATATATTAGGTAAAAAGTCATAAATTGCTTCTTATAATTAATTAAACATTTAATTTAATTTAGAAAGTTAAAATCATTACTTGCACAGAAATTCACGTATAATTTTTCATGCAATGTTTTGCATCGATATGTATTTGTGGAAAAAGATTTGATTTAAACGAATAATGGTCATTAATTGAATCATTAAAAAAAAAATTCGCAATCAATTAAATTATTACGAATGAAGATTCTGTATAATTTCAATTATATTCACTATATCATTTCAGCATAGACGATTTGTGATGCTACTAATGAAGGAAATCGAATGAACAATTGCGTACGCGGCGTGCCTCACATACAACTAATGCAAACACGTTTAATTGTTAATTAATACAGTCGGCTGATAACATCGTTCGCTGAAAACAAAGTAACATCAATGTCCTGCGATTTTCGGCCAAACAAAAGCAATCACCAAAATTCGACTGTTTGTACATGGTACATTCGCGCTTGCGTATAATTAGCAACTTATATATGTAATCTATAATATTTTATTAGTAACGTACTTTCTATGCTAGTATTTATTAAATTTATATAAACATAATTTTAATTTTACAAATCCATATAAACAAATTAACATGTACGAAAGTCTCCATGATCTTATTTAATTTTGAATTAATTAAAAAAAATCTCTGCTGTAAATGGTTGAGAATCAAGGGACGGAAATCTGATGTTTGCATTACGTTCACGTGCATAGAAATGACACCAGTAGTGGTTACTGTTCTGCACAGTAATAGTTTTTTGTGCCGTGTGAAATAGCTGTTTACGTACCAAGGGAAATTCAAATGAAAATCCATCCTTTTGCGGAATGTACATCGCACGAGATATGAATTTTCGTGAATTTCTCGTGGTGCATATATTTTTCACCACAAAGGAGCGAGAAACGCTATTTTTCTGAAACTCCCTCGGGAGAAAAGTGGCGTTTTACGCCTCGAGTGACGAAAAGTAGTGATCGTCATTGCTCTCATATAAATTTGTTGCACCGTACAAATAATATATTTGTTAAGACACTGCATCTTTTATTAAAAATTTTTATTTTCTTACGTATACTACAAATTTTCAAATTTATTAAGAACATTGTATGACCTAAAATTACTATTTAATGGACATTTAATGTCAACATAAGATAAATTTACATCGTTAAATAAATATGTAATATATTAAATAGTAAATGAACATTAAATATTGATGCTGCAAGGCGTATCAAGGATTTACATGAGAACAGAACGATCATTATTTTAAGTCACTTTTTACTCAGCACAGTAATGGTTATTGTGCCAGACAGTAGCCACCACTATTTTCTTTTTTCCGAGTACATGTGTCACAGTGCATTTATTGCTATTAAATAATAATCGTCGTTACTTTTGTATTAAATGTTATTTTCATGTCAATATTTATTATAATGCATACTAAAATTTTATATTTTACAAACTTACTGCCCGGGTAAAGCAAAACATAATAATTTTTACTACCATTTTATTTCAGAGTATATAATGCCGTATTATTATTCAAACTTATTTATCAATTATAAGTTATTAAATTGACGTGCTCTTTTAATAATATATAGCGATGTGCATAAAGTTCTTATCAAAGTACTCTTAAAATTATTATAGATTATATAAAATAAAAATCGTAACAAATAATTATGAGATATAAATGCTTTTATAGTGTATAAAATGCTAAAGTATGGCCTTTCTAAAATGTTTCGATTGGAGCTTTTTAATGCAAGTGTATTTCTCGATACAGATTGAGCTGTGTTTTGAGTTTTTCCCATCTTTTTATAGAACATTCATAACACTTTGAATTCATTATTATAATAACAGTGAGGAAGATTCTTATCTGTTTGCTAGGCGTTAGTCTGCTTCATATTTCCTACTTCTATTATCTTCAAATTTATCATATTTTCCCCTCTGTTTACAAGTGAGATTTTAGTTTTGCATTTTAAATCTCTTAATTTTTCACTCGTACTCACAGTACAACGTCTTCATCTAATTTTGCAAGGTCTTTTGCAAAGTCATTAATTATAACAGAAAAGAGAATTTTTCATACTTTTGAAACATCTGTATATTTTTAATTAAGGTGGTCCGATATACCTTATATTAATGTTTGCAAAGCTGACACTCCCCCACTTTGCAGAAATTAAAAATTGCTTAGCTGGGAATTATGAGCTAATATTTAGGCAAACTTAACAATATTTAGCTCCTATAGGAATTTCAGAAATTAAATTTTCCAGTGAGGGTGGGAGGAAGGGGAGGTGCTAGGCTGACATCAAGCCAGCACCTCAACCGTAACAAAATTAAACAAATGAAGATAAATTGTACAATATAATTAGGAGCTAACAATATTAAAGTTCTTAATTAGCTCTTAATTATGGTGTACGTTGAGTCTACTTTTGTCCAATTTCATTACGGTTGGGATATTGGGTTGACGACAATCTAACACCACCCCCAGCCCACTAGAAAATGTTATTTTCTGTTATTTCTATAACAGCTCAGCATTGTTTATTTTTCTCAGGATTAGTTCCTATTAGCATTTAATTATGGTGTATATTAGACCTCTATTTATCCAGTTTTGTTATGGTGGGGTATTAGCTTGATGCCAAATTAGCAATTCCATTAAATAATTATAATTCCTGATTTTGTGCAAAGAAGTTCAAGATTTTTAAATTTGCCTCAAAATTAGATTTTAATTAACTCCTAATTATGTACTGAAAAATTTTTAATTTCTGTAAAGTGGTAGACATAGCATTATGGACATCTTGTATTGTTAGAGGATAAACATTTACAATGTTTACAATATAATTACACTCCGATATCTTAAATTTTGTTTTTAAATTTTAAGTAATATTATTGCTATATTTAAACGAAAGTACTATGTTTTATTGTTAAGATGAATAAAGTAATATTTTGTATTTGTATTTAAAGTTTAAAAAGTTAAATTTACAGGATTATTAATATTTGCTATTTATCAGGTTGCAATTATTTAATAAACAAGTAAAGTTTATAAACTATGAGTATATCTTATCAAATATTTAATCAAATAAAATGAACTTTCTTGAATGTCTTCCAACAAAATTCATCCAAGTGCTTTTAAATCGTACTGCTTCAGTAATTTGAACAACTTTTTATCTTTTATTCTGTACACTGATGTGAAGAAAAATCTCCAATTTAATGTGACACTTATCAACTGATTTTTCATTAATATCTTTGGAAATGGTGTATATACATATATGCCAACAAAAACGATTTATAATATAAAAAAATCCTTTGTTATTTAATGATAAAATAAAATATTTTTTTATTTTAATTATAGAAAAGTAACTGGCTTATCTTATTGTTCATTCTGATACTAATACATATATACTGGGACAAATAGCACTAACCATACTATCAGTATTGAATGTCATTTACAAATTTAAAAAAATTATTAGCAAAATTTGTTGATACTGTGTCAAAGTTGTCTTAGTAGTAAGACTTTGTTATAATATTGGTTAAATAGTACAATTGTTTATTCTTATACAGTACTGGTCCAGTGTTGTCACTGTAGTACTGGCACGATTTCTCAGTACTGAGCGAGACTGAGTTTGTAGACAATTCTATTTGAAGTATCTTTTGTGCATAAAACCTTCATTGCCTTGATTTATTATATATTTCAAGGATCTTCTCCATTATATAAAAAATGTTGAGAGTATTTTCTAATCTTTCAAATAAAAAATATTTCATCACATCATTTTATTCAAATAATCCTTTGAATGTATATTTTAAAGCAAAATCTTCACATCATAACTATTTTTCATATTTGTCTCCGCGATATCACAATGTTTATTAAGTGAAGAGTATGTTTATATTTAACATTTTCCATCCATTACCTGTAAATTAAAATCCATTATTATTAGAAAAACATTTCAGAAATATTATAATGTATTAAAATAATATATTTGGGTTTTATAAAAAAGTAGTAGGTTTGTTAAAATAAAAAGAAATTGCTAAGTTAAATATATTTTTTCTATGTCTTCAAATACTTCTATTTTGTATACAGAACCTTACAAAATATATCAGAGGAAAAAGACTATATAATCAAAGATATTCTGAATCTGAATTGTTAAATAGAAACATTTGACACGGAATTGATATTTTCAATTATTTGCTTACAATTTTACTAATTCAATTCTTTAGCAACATACACAAGTATTTACACGTATCTGTAAATACATAATTTATTAGAACAACATTTTTATAATAATTAACAACTTTAATTAAATAAATATGAAACAAATTATAATCAATGAATAATCTTAAATTTGAGTTTGTTGTCAATTTTCTATTCTTTTCAATGTCAACTTTCAATTATTTTCTATTTAAGAATTATGTTGCAAGTAATTTTTTAGAAGAATATTGGATAAATAATACTCAATGAATAAATAAACAAGTTAATATATACCTAAATCCATAGATTAACAGGAACATAATTTAACACTTGAACAAAATATTTATAAATTCACTAAGATTATTTATTGAATATTTGTATTTTATGTAAACAGTTTATTTCAAGATATATACAATTAATGAAGTAATCTAAGACGTACCAACAAATATTTCTTGAAATAGTGTTATCTTAGGTTATGCTGTATTTTGCCATATCTTCAAAATATTCAAAGTTTACGATGGATACTTCTTTAACATACGACAATATCGTAGTTTTGTTGTACATTAATTATATGAATATTGTGGTTATGTGGACAAAATTTACGATTTGATAGAAGTCTTGTTGGTTATTAAAATAACTGTTTACAGTATCTGATACATGATCTCAGATTAAAATATGAAGTGTACATTTTTACCATGTGTTAGTATGTTTGGAGGTTCACTTGACTACTGTTGATAACAGTAAATTAAATAATTAAATTTATTAAAGAAATATTTGTTTACATTTTATATAATGCATTAACGTAAAACAATTCAATCAAAAGTGAAGGACAAATTGATAGAATTACCGAGTTAAAAAGATTTTAAATAATGTTGAGTAACAACTATGTCGTTGATATTGAAGGCTATACATTCTTTATTGATTCGAGAACCCAATGATAACAATTTTTTCGATTTTACATTGTAACATTATTTTGAATTTTTGTGCCTATGATCTTATCATGATAACAATCGATAATCCTAGCCTCAAGTATTCTCGAGACTAATATAGTATAAAATTTTATAATGACATTCGTTTTAAAAATACAGTTAATATTTTAATTATTAATATAAAGAAAATAAACTATACTTTTCATTCCCTTAACTGCAGAAATAAAATATTTATATTTATGTAAACATTTTTTAATTGAAATTTAATATGTATATAATTATTTATTTCTATTTTATAACATTAATGTATACAATATTAATGTATACAATAGAAAGAAAGAATTTTCTATTTTATCGACAGGGAATTTGTCGTTTTACCTCAGAGAGTAAATCAGAGAGTATTTAGTCAAATTGATATTAAATGAAAATGAAATTTTAAACATAAACAAAATAATTCTATTTGATTTAAAAGGGTGTATAAAATTTATCAAAGTCGATTTATATTTCAAAATAGAAAGTAATTAAAATTGTTTGTTCCAGCTCAGTCAACAATATACCTCGCAGTAGTTCCACCGTGTTACCACTAGGAGGTATTTTCATCGCTAATTCGTGCTAACAAGGTTAGTTGAGAACATTTTTAATCATAATTTTCTTATGAAAGAAAAATTATATTTAGATATTTAATGAAATGTCTTAATCAATCTGAAATTATTAAGGAAGACCGTTCAACTAGATTTATTTGTAAAAATCATTAAATGAAACTGCAAATATATAAAAGAATGTAGCCCTTGTGGAAAAGAATGTTGAAAATACTGAAAAACTCCTAAAATTGGGAATTTTCAGCAGTTTTTAGTTTTTTCAGTATTTTTAACATTTTTTCCGCAAGGGAGATTATATCCGAAACTTGTATATTATCATCGGTTGGTTCTAATGACAACTAATATCTTACGTGTATAAATAATTAGTTGCTTCTGTTAACCTAAAGGTGTCCTCAGACATACGTTGTAATATAACAGCAAAAATTGAAGATATTGCTACCACCTTCTTTCATACAGGTTTGGAAAGTAGGTATTGAATATGGTACCCTTATTGAAACTCTTAAATAGTTGGCACTCTTGTCGAGGAGAGTTGTTTACATCTGTCAAATTCTTTCAGGTTTTATTAAAAACAATTTTGTCATGGAGAAACTGTGATTAAAGGAATTATTTTTATTTAATTTAATGGTAAAAGAATCATTAATAATTAATTGTAAACACTAGTTTAGATATATTTATATGATTTAAATGTCAAAACAAAGTCCCCACGATTAAAACACTTTAGCGGTTACTATTGCAAATAAAAAGTTTAAAAGTGGAACCAATTTTATTTGAGATCAAGACCATAATTGTTATAAATCTATTAATAATATAACTATACCAAGATTGGGCTTATATTTATGAATGTATTAAAATTTAAATATATTCTGAAATGTACAATGAATACATACAGTTTTGCTTTAAACTATGATTTTAAAATACAATTCATCTATTTAATGGGGACTTTCAAAATATATAGTTAACTGCAGATAATACATTTTATATACTATAAATAATTACTTTGTTATTTTCTTAATGATATACTTGATCATTTTCTTTTGTTTTATATTTGAGTCAACAAATTAATACGTATTTCAATAGCAATTAAACATTTAAATTCAAATTTCAATATTGGACAAATGTATAATGTGTAACAAACGTTAAGTTTTCATGTATTATACGAATATTATCTTTGACTTCTATCCGGTGGCAATATCACCGGTATTATATATATGTGAAAAAAGAAAAAAAAATCTGTTACAGATTTCTGCAGTTTTTGTAACAGATAAATTGTTATCGTTTCGCATGTGTTAATATGTATGAATCATTTTGATTTTTTTCTTAAGCACCACGAGCATAAAAATTCTTACATTTAATATTCACGATTGCCGCGTTAATCGCATAATAAATTAAAATTCACAATGATTAATGCAACGCGGCAACAATTATTCATAGTACGAGCATTAGTGTGTCTAAGCCAGGCATATATTTTTTGTTTAACAATTCACTGATCCGCAGTATAATTAACAGAATTATAAGAATGTCTATATGAGGTGTTTAAATGTCTGATTCAAATAATTTTGGCAAATTATACATGGTTGTCTTGTTAAATGGGATCTCGCGTGGAAAAATTTTAGCGCCACAGCAAAAGTCATAGTGGCTGATTCTGTGGGATTGGAATTTTTCCGAGCCACAGCATTAGTCACTGTGGCTTTTACTGTGGCGTTAAAATTTTTCCTACCTGGGATATAAAAAGAAATTCTATTAAATCATATAAAAGTTTACAGATGATTTTTTTACGCACAGACAACTTCTCAATTTATTCGGCACCGTAAAGTTTACGTGTTTGTAGATAAAAGTTAAAAATTCTTTTTTTTTTGTACTATTGGAATTATCGTTAAAGGATATAAACAATATTTTACGACCACAATGAACAATGTAATCATTCAAAATAAAAATTACAACATTTTGGCAATTTGTTGGAGGTCGGTTCTGTGTACCAACCTGGGCACTCTGACGTAACCCAGGTCGTGATTAGTACCAATTTATTCGGGCCTGAAAACTTACACTGATCCGAAAAAAGAATCCGGATAATTAATTTACCATCCGCAATAGCTTTTTCATCCTGTACTAGAATTATCATGTATATATTTCGAAGATCACGCATATTTCTAAGCTACTTCATCCGATGATATCCTGTAATTGTAATTAATCCTGGTCGTTAATAATAAATTTGACATATTTATTTGAAAGTGATTAAAACGTCCAATTTGTTAGGCAGATTTTTTATGACATAATTCCTATCAATACGAAGCATTTGTTAATACTTTATCGACTAGCACAGTTGTAATATTTTATATGAACTTCATTGCAGTGCTACAAATAAGCCAAGTAAAAGTTACCACGCCTCGAATTCATTTTTCATTTTCCCCGCGAAACACTTTCTACGCAATTATTGCCCGTATTCTACTCGGCATAGTGCTGCAACATAATTAGAGCATATCGTAGTCTCAATCATCGGTGAAATAAAAATATTCCGCCGTTTTCCAACTTTAATTTAAAAAAAAAAAAAAATGAATTTCCTTTGTACAACACGAATAAAAGAGGAAGTATTTTCATTGATACGCCCAATTTCCTGGACTTTCAAAGCGCGTTCTCTTTTCCTCCGCGTTTCAACAATAAATGCATGAAAATGAGCGTACGTACTTAGTTATGGAAAATTATTTCGTTAACATTTTTCACAATCATTTGAAGTAGGCTTGAAGTCGCTACCTTTCGTCTTCTATTTTTGTTTAAATAAAATTTCATTTTTGTATCTTATTTAATGGTGACTTTGAGACATGTATAGAAATAATTTCAATTGTTTTTAAATAAAAAAAAAGAACATCAGTGCCACTAAAATATTTACTATAGAAATCATTTTAAGCTTTCTACTTGAGGAATTCAGGCACGAATGTTTGATCAATATTCCTTTATGCACGGATTTAGGAAAGTTTGTATATTTCAGTCGTATTATGACATTATGTAAAGAATATTAAATGACCAGTGTATATCAAATTTTAGTAAATTGAATTCTAACTTGTGACAGACTTCTTATTTTTTTCAGAGATAATTGTATTTTGAGAAACTGGTCTCTAAACAGTTTACTTACGACAATTAAATTAATAAATTCTTTCGACAAAAATAACAAATTACTACTTATTTTTTTTTAAATTACTTTTTTCGAAAGTAATGAAAAGCAAGACACATTCACAATACTTTTGCAATAACTTATACATTAATACATTAAAAGTACCTTGATAAAAATTATAAATTGAGTCACAAACCTTTTAACATTAAAATTAATCATATTCGAAATTATTATCGCCAAAAATGATAAATTATCTGATTAAATGTACAATTTTTAGTGCACGCTAAATACATTTTGCTATACCTAACGTTCTTAAATATTCTCCTCTTTGGAAAAAGCTTTTACTTTATTTATATGTACATACGAAACATAAAAAATTCTCTACATTAAAAAATATCATCAGCAATTCAAGCGATTATTATTATTATTTTTTATCAGTAAAGTAATTTTCCAGCCGTGATGCTAATGTTGCATTATTACTTTTATTTTAATGCAGTGGAATACAAAAAACATCACCTGATCACGTACATGCTGGCTTTCAAGATAAATTGATTGTGAAAACTCATCGTGAAAAATTATTTTGCTATTAAGTTCCATCGCACTGTTATTACACCGTACGATACGCACATGCGTCGATAATGCGTACACATGGTTACAGCGAGAGGTTGTGTTGACTATTAATCGATCAATGAGTTGAACGATACTAGTGTCTGCGCGAACAATTTTTATGTTAAGAGAATATGCTGTGCAATCACGTCATATTGATTATAGTACGGCTACATTTGTTGATTATTGTATCCCTCACTTATCCCATTTGTCAGGGTTTCTTTTTTATCTTTACGAAAAGCAAATCAATCGTTCCATATTCTTACAATTTTTACGGTCACTCGCAACCACCTTGTGGATCTTTGACGAAAGGAATAGAAATGACCCTAATATCAAAGAATATTTTTAGTATATACTGCATATATTCTGAATATACCAAAGAAATATTCTAATGTCCAGCTCCAGAAGTATTTCTGGTGTATCCAACGAAAATTAATTTTATTTAATTTGCCATACATGCCAACATATATGCGGGCATGGTTCTGAAAACATACATGTCACCTATACAAAATTGTTTCACCGGATTCTTGAGTGAATTCATGGTTTTTTAACACTAGAACGACCAGGCAATTTCTAAACAAGGACAATCCGAATTACAGTACCATGCGTTAGAAGGAGAGGTCAGCAGTCAAAATGACTGCTTTGATCGTCCTAGTGTTAATACTCCAGAAATGTACCATAAATATTTCTGGAGTCGGACGTAGGAATATTTTGGAATATTTCTTGCTATTGGGGGATATATCAACTAAATCATTCGTTACAAAGTCGAATAACTGCGAATATGAAGAATATTAATTGCTCCTTAAATCCGACAGGACCTCTGTACATGTTGAACAAGTTGACGAATTATAAAACAATGCAACACTTCGCCGAGATTTATATTTATATTAAACAGAGCGGATTCCGCTTGGAAACACCTGGCTTCTATAAAAATCCTCAACTTTCACGACCCTGGATTTTAATGAAGTTCCCATCTTTTCAATCAAGCGTCAAGTTTTGCCGCAAAAGCAGACGGATTTACCGCTAAATGTTTTAAAAATACATCGGTGGTGCGGCGAGTGGTGATTCGCGCGCGGCGGTTATAATTAAGCGTCTTAATTATGCTTCGGGATTGGGGGGAAATGGCTCGATTCCGGGGTTGTCCTCTGGACGACGCGACATTAGCGTCGAAGGGAGAGTGACCTTTAAGACTTTTTTTCCCCCGATTGAAAATTCCGCCGCGGCCAGAGGTTTTCGCAGGAACGACGGGAAAAAGGTTCGAGGAAGTGGAACAGGATCGGCAAATAACGGAAAAAGAAAAATGTTCATCGCGAGTCAAGGGTGGGAGAACAAGGGGAATGTTGGGGCGATCGATGGTCGTTTCTATGGCAACAGATGTGCTCCACTGCCGATTATTTATGTCAAGGATCCCTCCACACTTGAAAATACGTGAAACGCAAACGCGGCCCGTCGTAAAGAAGGCGAGGGGAGGGGTGCCAAGGGGGGCACCCTTACTCGAATCTCCATCTCCGTCGCACCTTACATCCCTCGTCGCGAAGAAGAGTGGTTTCGACCCAGTTTCACTCCGCAGTGGCCTCGTCTTGTTCAATCAATACTTACCCCTTCTTTTCGTCTTTACGAATCGCGCCGCAGGACGCGCCAGAGCAAAAGGCTTTTAAATCAATTAAGAAGAAAAATCGCCCCGTAGCCGAGATTGGCGAGTCATCGTTTCGTTGACCAAATTGACGTTGATAATGACGAAACCGCGGGAAAATCGCGCGCGAAGCCCAAGCGCGCGCCAATGCCGCGGCGAAAAATTAACGATAATGCCGTTAATAATGCGGTTGCGTAATAAATGCTCGGTAAAACTTCCCATTCTGCCAAACAAACGGTCAGCGGAAGACTATATTTGATGACCTCTCGCCAAAAGGACGTCGGGTATTTGATGTCGGAGGAGGGCTGAAGCGAACAGTTTCCAAACTAGTACGGTCGAACGAATTGCGAAAATAAATGTCCATTATTTATTCAGACGCGAGTGCGTCAAATGGGGGTAATGGCAGAGAAGTTTCGTCCCATTAACACTTTTGTTTCGACGGAATTTTTGCTATTCAGTTCAACTTCCTGCTATATCTGGTTAAGATTTGAGAATCGATGAACAGACACCCCCCCCCCCCCCAGATGCGGCCTCGTCCTAGTTTCAATTTCTTTTCCTTGGTACAGTGCTACACAACGACCTGCCATTCTCGCATAACCTCCTTCTCGCCGACTATTGCATCAACCAAATTTTACTTGCAATTTTATTTGTTTCGCTCAAAGTATTTCACATTTTTCGACAAATTTACTTTACCTCTTTAGAGCGATCGTGAATTAGTAATGGAGCTGAAGAACGAGACTTTTTTAAAACGAACAAATGTAAACAAGGACTGACACAAAACATACGATAATAAGACAATTTGGTGTACCTGATGAGTTAGGGAAATGGCCTGGTGGAAATAATTTGTTAAAATTGGGAATTCTTGCATTTTTTAGCATTCTTTTATATAAGGGAACAGCTGGCGGGATGGAGGTACGAAAAATGTTGGAAAGACTACTAAAATTGGAACTTTTCGACAGTTTTTCAACAAAATAGTCAGCATTTTTCAACAATTTATTCCATCGGGACGTTATGGAAAAGTCGTGGGAATGTTACTGGAAAATTATCAGAATGTTACGGGAACGTTATGGAAACTTATGGGAATCATATGGGAACCTCTTTATATAATAACAAAAATGGACCAATGTGGGTGCTATTTTAATATGACACTGTGTTCCGCTCACTGATTTTTTGCGCTAGAGTAGCCCTCAAGGAATAATTAAAACTTGATTCCAAGTCCATAAGTCGTATGGAACCCTTTTATGGGCGTGGTTATCACTTTTATTAATGCAGAGACAGCTATCGGATCTCGGACTGTTCCGACAAAATAAGCGGTTTCGAGAGTTACATGAGCGCCAACGCTCATTTGGCGCTGGAAAACTTTTACGATGCTCTTAATTGTGCCATAAATAAGGGGCGGGAGGGGGTACTTTTTCCGAAACAAATTTTGCGGCAACGGTCAGTGACCTGCTACTGATGTTTGAGTCTTAGTGCCACTTAGCTTCAGGTTGAATTTGAATTTAAATAAGGATGGAGAATCATTATTTCATGTAGGAAAAGAAGAGAAAGTATCTGTATTTGAGAGCTTTTCCACTGTGGTATCAATAATTATAGAAAATGACAAATAATAAGTAAGGAAAATTAAATAAGTGTCCTATCCATGAAAGAAAAATTTATATAGGTGACATACATGCCTGCATATATGGCAACCCATATAATTTCTTTTCCTGGGTATATAAGTCCCATAATTTGTCCATAAAGTTCCCCTAACTTATTAGGTACATCAGATTGTCTGAACAGTATTGTATGTATTATGAGAGTCTTTGTTCATGTCTTCACGTTTTAAATACGTTTCGTACTTTAACTTCATAAATTGCTGAAATGAAACTTGAGCTACTGTAAGGTTGGAATTCAATTCGTGTTAGCTTTCGAACAAACTTGGTTCAGTCTTTAGGGCAGTTTTTGTAAAAGTATTTTTTGTTACCAAATAAATTAATTGTTAATTATATTTCAAGATGAATCTTATTATTGGTATCAAGCGCGATTTTATTGCAGATAAAGTATTCCCTTGGGATGTTTAGATTTAATTAAATGATAAGTCATTGCAGAAGTGAACAAAAAAAAAAAAAATGGAAATTGAAGTTGGCGAGTAATAAAGTTCTAAATGGAATCTTCTTGAGTGAAAATAGTATATTGTACTGCTAAGAAGAGAGCAGGGCTTTTAACACAAGAGTGAATTTGGCAACCCCTTACGCTTTGGCTCAGGTTGCCAACGTAACGCAAGTATTAATCGAGTATAAATCTCTCTCTATATGCACACCATTTTGCGTAGCACGTACGCAGTAAGTCCAACTAACTTCTACTGTTGACGGGTGGTAAGTAGTCTATTACTGTCTCGGGCGGTAATTCACTACTCACCAATTACTCGACTTATTGTGCGAATTGTCAACTTTGTACCTTTGCGGCGTGTCTTCCATAGCATATTTTTTTAAAATATCGAGGAAAGTATAATTTTTCAGATTTCTGCTGTGAATAAAAGTAGTACTTTTATGTAACGAGATGGAGGAATTTTATTTTATTAATATACAATAAAGATATGTTTTAGAATTGTTTATTGAAGGAAATATTCTTTAGTTGCAATGCTCTGATCTTTAAGATATAAGTGTAATAGATAAATGCTGGTACCATTTGTATATCATATATAGTACCAGTACCACTGCTGAGCCAGTATTGGGCCCATAATCAATACTGGCGATTTTCACCTGCATGATTGGTACTTATGATTTTTGGCTACTATACTTTAAACAGTTAAAGAGCGCCAAATTTATTTTGATTGAGTTATATATATTCTTATTTGATAAATCTGATTGAATCGAAATTGAAACTGAAACTCTGTCAACCGCAACAAGATAATTGAAATAAATATACACTCCAGATTACCAACTATTTGTGGTTATCGTAATTTGTCTCTTCGATGGAAAACTATACATCAGTTATGCAAAATGCGAAAAATGGATCTGGTGCACTGAGTATTTCAAATATTCATAAATTTTGCACATCGATAAGATAAACAAGGAAATTCTTGTCTCGTTTATACTTAGATATGTGAATTTCTGCTTCATAATGGGTTGGTTGAACGATTAAACGTATGTCACATAATAAATACTTTCCAAATTAATGTAACGCTCCAAAACAAATAATTATATTCCTAAAACAAAATATTAAAATTAACATGCATTAGTTTTACTATTATTATTAGTTAAAATAGCAAATAATTCGGTTTATTCAACCAATATTTTTGTCGTCACAAAAATTAAATGCATTTTTTTGCCAGTGTAGATATTTTGGCCAACAATTAACAGGCGAATTCAGAAATAGCAACAAGTTTTCAATGAAAGAGAGAAATCTTCATTTTGAATTATGCGATATACTACGTTTTATTGCAATAATCAGCATCGTGTCGGTGTGTGGGTGAAGCACAAGGTTCTTTTAGATTGATTTGGCCTCCGATCATTCTCGAACTCTAAGCTAAGGCTAAAAATGACCATTCATGAAGATCTTTACATTTAGATAACAGAAATGTATGCAACGAAAAAAAAAAGGAAAAAAATACACATATGAAAATCAGTAAAGAAATTTCTTTATTCAAATTCCATAATTGATTGTACTACTTTTTCGCTTTATCCGAGAATAACATGTACGGCGCGAAGTAGCATTAATCATTTTTACATAAAATCAAATTTTATTAACTAAGATATATTCTCGTTTTGACTATTCATTATTTAATTTTCATGCCGACTTATCGTTGGAATTGCTCGTAGACACGCACTTTGAACGTATTTTCTGCAATAAAAACGGCACTTTTCTATTACGCAAACGTGTGCGCAACCTTCGACTTTGCGAGAAAAGAACGCTATTGACACTTTTGTATCAGTAAAACGGATACATTCTCTAATTCATAAACGTTCGCAACTTGTGTGCCTGTATTTTAATGACACCCACAAATGTTATTTATAACAAAATGTACCCGTGACTTGCTTAAAATATTTATAAAGTTTATTTAATAAAAACAATTTTTTGTCCCCCCCCCCCCCTCTCACATATATTTGTTCAGTTTAATGATTTTTACTGTTTAGTCATCGCGTCATTTTTAATTGGACCGACAAATTGTTTGAAAAATAACACATGAAAATAAATTATATTATCGGCGATTAAAAATTTAACATTCTACAAATTGATCAATGTTTATATATCAAAAGATTTATAAGAGATGATATTTCTTGTTCAAGGTTTTCGCGCCGTCAGTAATTTGATTACGCAAGATTCGCATTTACACGTGGCAAACTAGACAAGTATGCGTGCATCTGTAAGTACAAAATGCTTTCTTTTATTAAAATTTACGTTTAAATGTCTATTTTAACGACTCTATCAGTTTTCAAACGCTGTAGACGAAAATATGGTTTGAAATTAAATTTAAATAAATTTCATTATTGAAAATGAAAAATGGTAAGAGTAATATTATTTATGTCGTACCGTATGTTTTAACTTGAAAAGCAAGTGAAAATATGCTTTAAAACAACTGAACAACAAAACAATGGTTTACTTTTAGTAAAAATACTTCTCACATTAATTAATAATTTTATTTAATTTATAACTTTTTTATCTGACTTTATGCATTTAATTCACATTTATATACTATATATTCGTTAAAAAAGTTATTTTATCGATACAATATTTGTATTAATGTGGTATTACTGTTTATCTGTATGCATAATTGTCTTCCTAAATTACAAAGTATAAAAAGATGTTTTTAACATACCTGTAATGGACGCAGTTTTGAACATACAGGCTGAAATATAATCATCAAAAGTGTAATGTTTTCAAGAGGGACATCCGTTGGTATTAAATTCAGCCTATCTCTCCTATATTGAGAAAAATTTACAGAGTTAACCCAACTAAAATTGAATAATTGTAACGTGATTAGTTGCCACAACTGCAAATACAGCTGTAGCAACTCTAAACTGCGGTGTCGAAAACAATTTTCACCACAAATCTACGTTATAGTTGGATTTGGGATTAATTATAAAAAATCAATTACTTTGATGGATTTGATTGCTATATTGCAATAAAATAAAAAAAAATTTACAATAATAAGAATTACACTTAAGTTGATTTAAAAAGAAGAAAAATTACTAAGAGCATATTTTTAACGCGTTTTATTAACAAAATTGAGTCGTATTTCTGCTTTATAATTTTATTTTATTTTTTTTTTATTTCATAATGATTTTCGTAACTTTGCATTCATAAAATTATTTTATTACTATTAAATCAGAACTCTATATACAGTAATTGATAATTAGGTTATATTCAAATAGGTATTACCATTCTGATAGTAGTGCATTATTGGTTTCAGTTTGGTTTATCATAGTACGGCTATTGGTATTGGGCCAATAGCAAGCTATTTTATATAACTGTTGTAATATTCACTTGGTTGCGCATTTGATTCATTTAATGACAAACTTTGATGATTTTTCAATTGAAAAACCACTTATCCTTTGGAAGGAGAAAAATGTAACCGATACGTCAACTTGTAATGAATTTATGCTTTGAAATGTTGTTTAATTGCTTTTTAATTGCACTTTGAGGCAACCATTTCGTGTGCTTCACAATTCTACTTAATAATTCGGCTCGATAATTCTATTTTTACAACATTATTCGGAATATTGTTAATGCAAACGTAGTGGATCTTTTTTTGTAAATAAATTTGCTGATTGGTGTTATACAGTTATCAGATGAAAAACGTTAAAAGTCATAAAAAATTTAACGCGTTTTTCACAGGCTAAATGTATTCGTGTATTTTAATTAAAATACAATTTATTTAATTTTGAATTGTCATAATATCGTGTGTGCTAAACACAATAGTAAACAAAAAAAAATGACAAGTTATATTGGGGCTAAAGTTTAAATAATATCTTGATTAGCAAAAGAATAAATTAAGTTGATATTTACTTTTAATAGCTTAATAAATGCGTTTATTATTGTAGTGATAAAAAACCTACAATAAACAAGTATTTAATTACGGTGAGACAAGATTAATAAAAATTACCAACAATATTCGTAATGTGGAAGTATACCTGATATATTTTACCAAACTTGAAGAAATTACTGTATCAAATTAATAAAAAGTATCCAGCATGTTGGCGATTGTTGTACATTAAAATAATTGTCGATATACTGATAAATTTTGCTAACTTACGGTAGAAATTTATTAAAAGTTTTTCAAGTATATGACCAGTTTACTAACAATGTTAGTAATTATTACTAGATCTTTTCTTTCTGAAATTTTCAAAATATAGTTGACTGAATAAATTTTACATAAATCTTAGAATTTGAATCTTAAAAGAAAAATATATTAACGTATGTATAAATAAATGATATTGCAGTTACAAAAATAGGACGTAATTATTTTATATTTCTAAATTTCATTTGTAATGATTGCAAAGCCTTTTGTTGTTACTGTTGAAACTCTCTGTTACGTCAGAGTCAAGTGTGCTCAGAGCCTGTAGAAATAAATTCGTTTACTAAATAATAGAAGTAAATTTACTGCATTGTAAATGCTGTTAAATAAAATTAACCGAATAAATCGTAGTACGTACTATATGATTTTATTCAGAGTCATTTTTTTAAAGTAAAATCTAGTAATTTAATTGTTCATATTTCCCAATACAATTTTAAACATTTTATTTGATAGAATATCTTTTAACGATATACACAAAGTTTCAAAAATGTTCTTTCCACCAAAATATTATTAAACACATTTTACATCGTTCCAATTTCTTTAAACTGAAAAGAAAAAGTTGTATTGCAAATTATTTTACCGTACCAAAAACAGTGGGGAAAAAAAGTGGGCTTACACGTCTTATTTATCATATATTATAAAAGAGGTTATAAAATAAACATCTCCATTTATTACACTGGATCGTAGAAATTTGTGCAATTCTCTTAACCTTCCTTAAACCGTACGTTAAATATGACAAAAAAAGGAACGTACTTTGTCCCCACTTTTTCATACATTACAATTATTCTTAACCCAACCTTCTTCTCGTCTTAACGCAATCTATTCCTTCGATATTCAAAGGAACGCGAGCTCACCTCCGCAGTCATTCATCTAAACAAAATGATATTCGATGATTTCTCACGATTGTTCCGTTGCAAAATCCGTATTCATTTCACAACGGATGAACTTTCGTCAATGATTCATCATAAAAAAAAGAAGAAGAAGAAGAAAAAAAAAAACTTAACACGAAAGTTTTGATTACAAATGTTTCTCGATTATCATTTGGCGCGATTGCCGCGGCTAAATTGTAGAATAATTTGTCATTGTTTTAAAAGCGACTTCAATTTGACAGCAGAAGTCAATTACCCGAGCGTAGGATATCTCTCGTTGCACAATCTACCGGCGTCGGATTGTTTCGCCCCGTACCAAATACAATACCTGGCAATGATAATAAGCGGACGTGAAATGTAGCGAGCGCGTTTCGCGCGCTATAAGCTAACCAAAAAAGGGGAAAAAAGTTGGCGCAACAAATGGGCGAATCTTTGGCGATTGCAAAGCCGAAGAAACCGTCCCGCTGTAAATCCAACTTGGCTCGCTGAATAAATGATGTCGCGGGAGTTTTGTCAAACTTTTGCGTATTGTGTGCATCGGCGCTGTATTTTTTATGCACCAGGAACGCGACTTGTTTAACGTATATATAAACGGGGTGGGGCGGGGGGTAGATGTGGGTGGGGAGGAAGGGAGGAACAGTTCGACCTAGTTCGCGTACTATATCATTGCTGGAATGTAGGACGACTGTGTGCATGCGCGGAGAATATGTACGGTACGTACGTGTACGTAATGAGCAATGTTACAGAGGCGCGCGCGGGCGCGGGCTGGTGTGCGCGAGACGGTCGATTTTGTAAGGGCATTGTTCGCGACAGCTTTGTGTCGTTGAAATTGTCCCACTTATTAACTGCGTCTTCATTCCTTCAATAAACTTCAAACTAATATTACAAAATGACGAATACGAGTGGCCAGTTAATGGAGCCTGCCGAGCTAAATACAAATTGTACGGCGGGATAAAAATTGTCAGTCGCCACGGTTAGGGCTGCGCGCTTGTATTTTATTTGCCCTATTTCTCTGACTCCGCGAGTTGATGCCAATTGATTTACTTGTCGCGCGATTAAGATAACTCGTGTATGCTTATGACTTTACGGCTATCCGTCAACTTTGCCGAATGCTTCACGATTTTCAACGAAAGGACAATTGCAATCGTTGTTAAAAAGGAAAAGAAAATGCGATTAACTTTATGAAAGTTTAACAAATATCGAGAGCATCGTTTGCTTCTTCTTCGCAAAGATTTCAGTCTTTATTTTTTTATTTTTTTTTTTTTTTTATTTCTATCACTTAAAATTTAATTGTATCGAAACTCGTTATGAAATTTCGAAACAAGAAACTTGGCGACATTATACACTCTACGGTGATACAGCTTAAACTAAGACAAAATTGAATCCAAGTTTCAAACAGTACTTGTTCAGTTAAGCTCTGACTCCAGCCAGTATAAAATAATCTTCGTATACTTTGCGTAAAAATGTGCACGATATGTTTGCACATTTGAAGGTATTATAGTCAAAAGACTTTATAATAGTGTTATTAGTTTTATGAAACTAATTGCGAAGCTGCACTATGGCTCAATACCGGCGCAGTATCCGGTGTTGGCCGATAGGTATTTAGTAATGGCTCGTTACACGAAAAAAAAAGATTAACAAAAATCACTGGCTTTGTTAGTAAACTAGTCATATAAATGCAAAAATTGAAAAATTACTATTCTACACTGAAAAAAAAAAAAAAAAAAAAAAAAAAACAGTACTTGTCACTCAGTACTGACTCAGTATATCATTGAACACAATCACCCTGTATTAAATTTATGAAAATTTATTTTTTTTTCTTTCATTTGCGAAAGTTTATCAGTACATATTTATATAATCTTTTAATATATTTAAATATTTAATTAATTTATTTTATTAATTAATTTATTTATTTTAATTAGTATGAAAAGATTTATTTGTTGTATTAAATGTATTGTAAATATTTTATTTAATTAAGTATAATATTTGGTATATTTTGTTTGTTTAACAAACATGAGCATATTCTGTTAATTATCATTTGTAATAATTAGCCATTGTTCAATAGTTCTTTCAAGCATTGAAGCTTGTCTCATTGTAACTCGGTTATATAAAAATTTAATTGTTAAAATGTGTATTAAATTTGCCCAATTAAGTAATTGCTTATTTTTGTGCAGCTTGCAATAATGATGTTAAGAAAATTGTAATATTATAATATAAATTGCATTTAATTGTATTATATAGCAAATCTTATACAAAATAATGAACCATTAATTAACATACAAAACTTATTTGTTATTAAATATGTTATTAAATGCTAATGTTAAATGATTTAAAGATGCTTTAAATGCTAAACGTAGTATAATATTTGCAACAAACACTGCACTATTTATAATTTAGTTAAATCATTTGAACCTTTTTCGAATTCTTTTCAATGTAATATATTGATCACAAATTTGTGTAATGTATAAAATACAATTAATGTTTCAAAAAAAAAAAAAAAAATTATGTTAATAGCATTTTCAAATTATGTACAATTTGTACAAGAATTCTTCGAATAGTATTTGAAAATCAACTTAAAAATGCTCTAGAATCTTATTTGTAAAAAAACAATTGCACTGAAAATTTGAATATCACAAATGTACTTTTATAGTACATTTGCCTTATATTTAACAGAATTGCTGATGTCTATCTTTTATAAAGAAAGAGGTATTTTACTTCGTGTAGAAAAGAGTCCGGCAGGAGCATGGAAATAGTCTGGATAGAGTCTGATATACCCAGGGAAAAAATTTATTATTTTTAAATGTACATTGAAACAAATCAATTTTATCATTTAAATGCGAACCTAATAAATATTTATTTGATTTGAATAAAAACAAAACAATGATTAATTTTAAAATGCTAATCTCAATGCACTTTAATAGTTTGAGTGAGTAAATTAGAAATTTGAAAATATTTTAACCGTAAAATTGAGTTCATATTTAGTATTGCGGCTCAGTACTGTAGTAATTTTTCATGGTTCAGAACTTTCTTTTCCACGAAAGAAATAAATGTTAAATTTAGTGCTTCCCAAAGATGATATTAATAAACGTTTGAATATTCCGTTTCTATAATATACATTATCTATCAGTAATGATAACGTCAGTTCCCGTTTTGATAATTCAGGAAATATATGGAAGAATATCAGATTTCTTAGTGTGCTGATAAGAATAAGAACATGCTGATTATTTGATATAGATTTTTTGTATCTATCATTATATACTGTCTAGGATTATAGGGATTAGTTGAAAATAAGTTTTGCTTTTTTTTAAATTTATGTGCTTCGTTCAAGTACAAACGTTAAAAAAGAATGATACTTACAGACTTTTTTATAACATTAATTGAAAAGAAAAAAAAAAACATCTGACAAAATGTTTATATGAAATTTTTTTTTAAGTAATGAGCAATTAGAAAACATTGCATTGATAATAATACAGATTGTATACGTAGATGGAAAAAAGATACGTGCTAAAATGTTCATATGCCTCTCTCTCTCTCTGTCAAGTTTACAACGTTCAATAGATTAGATTCTTACGTAAGAGTCTTATACCTTCCACGGCTATTCGAGGGATCAAGGCAAACCGGTAGATGGCTATAGTACAACTAGGCACTGACACACATGTCACGCGCCCAGGTTTGCCAAACTCACGGCATTAGACCGGAAACATCATCCGTATAATCTCTTCCGTCGACTCCCCTTAAAATTTAACTTACAATCAATGTATGAAAGTTGATACAATTACACACATATGGCAATTACTTTTACTCGTGTACATTTGAAACAAATAAGCAAAAATGTTACGTTCAACAATATTGCCAAAGTTTTAACAAATTAAATTTAGAAAACTTTAAATAAATTATAAATCTTCCATATAAAATGCAGCAATAAGTTAATGAAATTATTTATTATATTGAACTTTACCCATTATTTGAACTCGATTTTGATTGCATAAATAATTACTTAAATTATAATTATAAAGAAGTATAATTAAAATGTTATGAAAACAGTATATCTCTTTTTTCATAATATTAATTCCATATCTTCCATATTCTTCAATATTTTAAAAATGTGTTTATGACGTATGATTATAGCCTTTACAACTTTTACAACACGCCTGTCTTACTTTTTGTACGAAATCTGGTACACTGGGAAAAAAGGTACGTTAAAAATTGTTATACTGTATCGAAAAGTTGGGACAAAGTTGTTCTTCTTATCATATTTAATATTCGACGGTTTAAAACAGATTATAAAAATTGTACGAGCTGTTAAGATTGAGTATAACAAAAATTTCTGTTTACCTCATTATCTCTTTTATAAAAATATAATATAATAAATATGACATGTAAACAAACATTATTCCCACTTTTTTTATACAGTATAATAATTTTAAATCTAACTATTTTTCTCAGTCTATGAAAATGTAATGATTCATTTAACGTACATATCCCAGTTGCGCACTCAGCAATAAATATAATCGAAACAAAAATTAATTTACTCGTTAGAGAATGAAATATAACAGAAGAAACACTAATTAAATTCGTTTAATGGATTGATTAACTATCATTATATATTACTTAATCATCAAATTTACTCACTTTAAGCTATGTAAATTTATTTGTTGTGATGCCCAAAAAATTTAACTTTTGAAATTATTACACTGAGAGAAATATTATGGAAAATTTTCAATAATTTCTAGTAAACAAACCATATCGAGTAGATTTTCATTTTTTTTCCAAGTTTAGATTAATTTTTACCATAGTTATAATAGAGAACAATTTGTTCAATTGTTTATTTTGTTCTGTTCAATTTTAAATTGTTTTTTATTATAACTATGATAAAAATTAATCTAAACTTTGAAAAAAAAAATGAAAATCTGCTCAATATGATTCGTTTACTAGAGATTATTGGAAAATTTTCATAATATTTCTCGCAGTGTAGACAAATACAAAAGTGTTATATTATTTAATATAAAAAAAATTGTAGAATCAGATTTTGATACATAATTGTACACCATTTAATAATTACAATTAGTATTTCCATTATAAAACGAAAGTCATAAAGCGTCATAAACTCTTAAATCTTTTCCTAGCCAATTAGAAAGACTTGCGAAAGAATGGTTACAACTTTTCATAATGTACAATTAGATGTGATTAATTCTTCTGGAAATTATTTCTTAAATGAGACATCAATAAAAATAACATTTATAAATAGTAGTGTTTTTGCGAATAAAATTAAATATTGATAGTACGTTGACTGCATTCAGGGAATAATTTTATCTTACTAACTACTATTTCGTCAAATCAAATAAATTGTTTTATTTTTGCATGAAAATGTAATATGATATACACAAGGAGAAAAATTGCTACTGTAGCAAGAATATTCTAGGTATAGAAGGTATGTTATTGAAAGAATATCAGTGGATGTTAATTTAATGATATTCACTAATACATCAATAGCACGCTAACAAAAAAGCATAAAAAATTACGGTGCTAGAACGTTAACATGCAGCCATGCATGCAATATAGAAAAAATTATCGTGTTTTTGAATATTCTGATGCTTTTTACCATATTTTTTACTATGCTGGCACAGTAGTTTTTTCTATATTGTAAATATGAACAGTTCAGATGTTTGAGCACTTTTTTTCTAATTTATTAAAAGTAAAATGTTGAACTAATAACGAATGTTATTGTTTTAATGTCATTTTTTCTTCTTATGCATATATAAAAAAAGTAATTACACATTATTATTCTAATTCTTTAATTACCTTTCAAATTTACTGACACACTTTAGAAGTGCTTAATTTTTCACGTACAACATTCAATGCAATGCGTGTAATGCCGATTTAAAATATTTCATCTGCTTTAAAATGGTATTATTATTTCTGTTCGTGAAAGTTGAAACGTTTCGAAACACTAGAAATTTAATTTCTAGAACAAACTTATTTTCTTTTGCTAAATATTAAAACATTTTTTTTTCACTTAAACAATTTTTACATTTCTTGGTAATAGCAGTACTTACAATATTATATATACTGTAAACAATAAAAGATAAAAGATGATGCAAAAATAATGCTGACTGAATAGAGCAGGAAAAAGATTAACAATTCTTAATAAAAAGTAAAATATTTAATGAAATTTAAGAATCCCAGTCCGTGAAATTTTACGGAATTTTAAGTCTTTTCTTTTTTTTTTCATTTTTTTTTGCAGTGTATTGCTTGTAGTTAAATTTGTGCCTGTCTATATTTTCTTGTCGTAGTAATTCTGTTTTCCTATAGCACAAACTAAATTTAGTCCAGCTGTCCAGTTCTTGTTACCACAAATACATTTTTCAAATACAGTAACTGGACTGAAAAATAAGTTCTGCGAAGAATATAGCTTTTTAGATAATTATAAAAAATGATTTAACAAGACAAATACATAAGTATAGTTGAAGTACAGTAATGTAAGAAACTAGAACATTAATGCGAATAAAAATTACATTCTCAAGTTTAAATCATTGTTGATAATTTTGTATAACGCGGTCACCCTTCGAAACAACGAGCACTGCTAGTTTTACTTACCTTGAGCTTTTATTAACTAAAAGTTAAGTGTAACACTTTGCAAGTAATCGTACTTACCATTCTGGTTCAATCAATAATTTGATAGAAAATGATATTTCAATACAGAAAAGTGATAAACTTGGTTGACCGAGTTGGTAAGACGCTTGTCTTAAAACTCGTAGTCGAAGGGTTCGAATCTTGATGGATTTTTTTTTCTTGTGCCACTCAGTTGTGGCTCTTGTTCTAATCCCGCAGATCAACCACGGTGATATTAATTTTATTGTAGTTTGGCGAGATCTGTAACGATCTTGGTAAAATCTATGATATTTTAAAACTATAGATTAAGCTGCAGAACTTTTTTCTCTGTCTGAGAATACAATAACAAACAGCATAATCTGAAAATACTTTACTCTAAATAATATTATATATAAATTAAAGAAATTCACGAAGAATAAATTCTTTTGTAATGAGGCAATTAGTTATCTAAAAGTTGTAAAATTAAAAGTTCGTAATCAATTCGAAGATAAGCATTTTTAAACTGGTAGTTCCTCGTCTTCAGCTCTGAAATATCAACACATAACACTACATATTTCTTATTAAGCAATATACTATTATTCCAGAAAAGAAAGTAACGATATGTTGTTTCAATTTATTATTAAATTTAATTAATAAGAGTAAAAGAAACGTTTTGATAACAAAAGATAAATTACTAAAAATTTATTTCATAGATTGTTTGTTGCTTTCGCATTTTAACAATTAAAGAAACCTTCAAGAACATACTTAATTAAATAGAGATAATAATTTATCACACTTAATGTGTATGCTAATTAGATCAATGATTTGCAGTTAATACTTCAAGTTTCAACCATAATATCGATCACTACCTTGTACTGTTAGCCATGCTTTCAAACCAAACTTATTTTTATAATTATCGATTAATTTGTTGAAAAGATAAGAGTAATTATAATACATTGAGAAAAATCTTGGGATAACAATTATTATATTGTATGTAAAAATGGGGACAAATTACATATTTTTATCATACTTAATAGACTTTTTAAAAGAAGTTATAAAAAGATTATGAGCTTTCTAACTAATTTCATTATACAATATGTCTTAGTTTAGTATAAATTTTCTTTCAGTTTATAAGGTGTTAAAAATTAAATTTAATTCGATATCAAATTTCATAAAAATGATAATTCAATAATTGTTTTTAATCACAGTCAAATATGTTCATTAATATAGAAAACTAATCTATATTTTTTTATTTTCTTTACTTACCAACTTTAGAATTCCGAGTATTTATTTAAAATTCATTGAATAAAGACATTTCAGATCCACTTTGAGATACATAAAGTTGAATTTTATAAAGTTGATTCTGCAAATGTATCGTATTCTAGGTCATTACACTGGCCTAATATATTGACGATAAGATTGAGCAAACACTGATCAATTGATCGCAAAAAAATTTGACTAATTTCATCACATTTATTTCATCAACTAAAATATTGAGAGAGAAAATAAAATAAATATCATTTAACATTTATGTAATTGTCATAGTAAAATATGATAATACCACAAACTTATTTTTTATATATAGAAAAAAGCAACTGCAATATTATTTATTATCAAATCTAGAAAGATTAAAAAGACTTTAGCCAGATATTATTAAACTTTTAATTCTTGAATTTCCAACATAATTTAACCCCTTGACTAAAGTGTTTTTAAAAATACATTTAAAAAATTCCATTGCAAAATTGCCGGTATAAAAATAATACTTTTATTTGTCACTTATAAATTTACAGTATCGGATGTGCGAATTTGTACATCTTCATGTTTACATATTGTACTTTTTTTTTAGTGAAATCTGCAAAAAATATGTAATTTAATACACGTATTGGAAGCTCGTCTCCCCATTACATAAATTAAATTTAACCTACAAATACTCGATTTTTAACATTCAAACGTTAAGACTACAAATAAGTACACGTCATTTAATATTCTTGTATAATTAACTTTGATTCACTCGTGCTCGAATTCAACTTCAATGCACACTTACAAAAAGTTAAACGAAAGAAATTTTCACAACGAATAAATGTTCTTATCATGACAATGACTTCTATCAAAGCAATACTTTATTATACTTTTCATTACAATAAAATAAAAATCAAACGTGAAATTTGTACATCGAAAAGTTTATAATTAAAATAGTCAACAAATTTAATACGCATTAAAATCATTTAGATAAAAAGTTTCGCAATGCTTAAGCTTAATTTTTGCAAAAAAATAGACGAAAAGTATGAAGCGTATAAAATTTATTAATCAACATTTAATCAGCAGATAATCTTGAGCCGAGAAAAAAAAGTCAACGTAATATTCCACGGCTGCTTCTTGCCGCACAAAAACTAACCGGCCACATCCTCTAAAAGCAAAAGCGAAAACGGAAATTAAATTGTAATGCTTCGAGGTACGATATGACACCTGCGATAAATACGAATTGCACGTCAAATGGGAACTTGCATCGATTTAATCAGAGTTAAGTTTAACTAACTGAATACTTTATCAGGCTCATAAATAATCCAAATAATGGAGCGCCCGGCCGTGAGGTAATACCCGTAATGTCGGGCTCGCGGCGATACGGAAAGTGCGAGTTAAAATTTGCAAAACGTTGGACGATTGTTGCATTTGAAATGTGTAACAGCGCTCTTGAGGCTGTCCTTGGTTTCTCAAACGTTTTCGACGTTCTAACATTAGCGCATCCCGTCCCGGCAATGTGATTCCGTTAACCCTGAGTTGCAGGGCGTGGCTTACGCACCCGCGTACCCTCACCCTGGCCGCCATTTTGAATAAATATCATAGATTTGGCAGAGGGTGAAAGTTGGATGCGCGCGCGAAATGACTGCGCGGCGAAACTCAAAATGATAATCGCCTACGTACTCGGACGCCAACTTGTAAATCGCGGCAAACACATCACTCGAGAAACATCGATCGAGAGTCCATCATTGCTCGCGTTCTGCTGAGCCAATCCTACAGTTTTAACTGTAAATTTACAGTTTCTTTTTTGTTCTTTGGAAATCTCAGTTTTTACTTTTAGCTTCCAAAATAAAAGTTTTTAGTTAAGATTGGTACTGGTGATTGTTTTAATATTTTATTAAATTTATTATAATTATTACTTAATAATACTAATTAGTATTATTGTTATATTATTGTTTTATTTTTCAAGTTTATTTAGTTGTACCGATTATCACATGATTCTATTGTTGATAAAATAAGCAAAAGCTGTAAATTTACTGTCCTTTATTTCACATTTACAGTTTTTTTCTTTTAAACTTGTGTACAGTTTTACTATAGGACGGGGTTGGCAACACGGGTCTCGCCCACCTCCGAGTGAAAATGATTCAATGAATCGTCGTTAGATAAGTCGGATCGCGCGCGACTCTAACGCGGCTCGGCTCGAAAATGTTTCGATACGAAACGAACCGATCTCTGTTATGTAACAGGGTGCAGTCTACGTCGCGGCCTTACGCACACTCGTCCGCGTAGCTTCAACAAGCTCGTGTAATTATGTCAACAACCGTGTACTTTTGATTGCCCTCGCGAGCGACGAAAAAAAAAGAAAAGAAAAAAAAAAAGAAGAAGTCGCGCGCGTGCATTCGCAATTATTTGTATTATGCGCGCGCGACTTCTCATCCGATTTATATTAGCGCGCAATAAACTGAAATCGTGCGGAATTGTGGTGGTCGACACGACGCGACCGTCTTGGTATCGAAGGGAAATAAAAAAATTTCGCACTGTGACACGAATGCATTAGTCGGCAATAAATTTGATTAGAAAATGAGCTCCGCCATGTTTGTGTGTACGTGTCTTTAGCTAAGTAAGAAAGAGCCGTTCCATGAAGTGAACGTAGTAAAGCGCGCTCCGTCTCTCTCTGCCGATATCCAAGGCTAACCCATCCCACATGCACGCGCGCACATACACGCCACATAGATATGTACGCGCGTGCATACACGCGCCCATAGACACGCACACTTTGTACCCTGAAACTCTCCTCTTTGCCACTCAAATATATTCACCGCTCCCCCTTCTCTTCCTCCTTCTTCTTATTCTTCTCTCTTTTCTCTCTCTCTCGCTCTCCCTCCCTCCCTCTCTCGCTCTCCTTTTTTTTTCCCTCCTTCTCATCCCACCGAGCGCGGTGATGTCATCCAAGCGGCATTATTTTACGATATGAAACGTTCGCGTGACAAAAATGCCTCGTCGACGAAAATCGCTATTAATTAGTTTAATGCCGTGCCTTATTCGCCGCGAATAATACAAACAGTGGTTACGATTCATACGGGGATATCGCATCGGTGACTCGGTTCTTTTTATAGTCGATGGCGCGCGAGCGAGGAAAATATACGTGCAGCTTAATTTCATAACGAGTCGCAGTTATTTGAGCTGGTATAAATTTTCGAGATAAAGGCGCGCGCGCGCGCCCGCAGCACACAAACGCACACACACACACACACACACACACACACACAAACTGTTAACGCAAAGCGGGGCCCCGCGATAACGAACGAAAAATGATTTTAAACGCTGCATTAGCGCGGGAACGTCCCGCCACTCATTGTCGTTGCGAGGGAAAAAGAAGAAAAAAAAAAGGAAAAAAAAGTTGCCCGTCGTTTCGCCGGGAACGTTGCTCGTGCGCGCGATAAAGGAGCCGAGCGATTGTTTTTGAGCAATAAATGGTGCGCGGAGGTTTGCCCCAAATCTTAATATCGTCTAAAAATATTTTATCCGATTCGTAATTGCGATGTAAAGATGGCCGCGGGGCAGTGATCTGGAGAAAATGGCGGTCGACGATTCCGCAACGTGCGCAAGATTAAAAATAGTTCCTTTTTCATTTGCCAGACGCGCGTGCGGAGAATAAATAAAATTTCATCGCCGCGCGAAAAACTTTGCCCTTCCCTTTCGGCGTCTTCTCTCTCTCTCTCTCTCTCTCTCTCTCTCTCTCTTCCTCCCAACCGGCCCGCACGGGGTATATAATTAAACGTGCGTTTCGAAGGATAAAAAAAAAAGAGAAAGAAAAGAAAGAAAAGAAGGAAATTTATATTGAAATCGAGTTGGCGCGTTTAGTCGAGAACGGTAAATCGGGTCGTTAGTGCACTGTCCCGTATCTACCTATTACGAAATTAAGCGGATTTAGAAAGTACAAGCGAGCAAAGTGAACGGTGCGCGGAGTCGCCTTTAATATCATAGCCAACGACATTCAGAACTGCGCGTATTTAAAATAAATCATACAGCTCGGAATCGATCGGATTAATCGCCCTGCGATTGCGTTACACTTCGATATATCTCGATCGATGATTTACCGTCCCGTTTGGATCGATCGAATTTACAAATTTTTCTACGGCGAGTTTCTCGACGATCGTCCAAAAGCGACGGTTTACAATTTCTCGCCTTTATTCTTTTATCGTTTCTTTTTATTTTAATATTATTATTTTTTTTGTGCATTCTCGTTGAACGGCAGATGCTCGCCGCAGTGTTTTCCGTGAACCCAGAGCCTTTTGAATAAAGCAACAGCTGGAGGGACACGATTTTCACTGCTAAGCCCGCGTTATCGTACAAGCACATCGTTTTCAGGCGGTTACGTCGGGATCGTCGAGTTTTACGGCCGACGCAAAAACGGGCCATGGGTGTTGGATTTTGTTGCCGAGCCGATAGGAGAGAGAAAAAGACTGACTGATTGCGACAACAGAGCCTAGCCTGTTTCTCACCCCACCAGCCCGACAAAATGCGTGTCGCCGTCGTCGCCGTCGTCGTCGTCGTAGTCGTCGTCGTAGTCCTCGTAGTCCTCGTCGAAAGAGCCGAGGCGAAATCTCGGTCGGAAGTGCGAGCGAGGTGCGAATCGAGGAATCGTTAACACAGAGCCGCCGTGCGTCTATGAGCGTGCGATACCACCAACTGCTGTAATAAACATGATCACACACTGGGCCAGTCAGGACTTAAGCGCTTCCAGCCACGGTCTAGTCACGTGATTGGTTGCGTCACAGTTGCCCCACACAGCGAGAATCGCTCGGCCGCCATCTTTGCCCTGATGAAACCATCATATACCGCGTGTCCGTTACATTTTCTAGTCCAACTTCCCCGCCCCCTCCCCTCCTGCGGCTTTTTTTTCTCTCTTTCTCTCTCTCTCTTTTTACCATACGTACGTGTACCGTAGACGTTGTGGAGGCCGCTTGGAAAATTCGACGCCCGCCATTCCGTTCCCTTATTTAGGTACGATCTCGACACTCCAAACGAAACTTATTACGGCGGATCGCGAAAGGCAGTCGAATATACCCAGGGCACGTAAGCCCGCTTCCCGAGTCGCCAGCCACCTTTTACCAAACGTTCCGGGAAGCGAGACTTCCGCCCGTGCTCGGGCACAAACCGAGACGCGCCACTTTCGTGCGACCCACGGACAAAACCATTTTCGTCACTATCTTTCTTTCTAGTCACCAAAAAATAAAAAAAAAAAGATGAAAAAAATGAAAAAGTAGAATCAAATAGGAAAAACAGCGAGCTCTCTCTCTCTCTCTCTCTCTACCAATCGCTCTACCTTCCTCTCTCGTCCTCTTTTTTTCTTACTTTCTCTCTCTCTCTCTTTCTCTCGCACTGCTTAGTTGGCGCGCACACGGATCGTCCGATCGATACCGTTCGAATCGCCAACCAGGCTCACGTGGTCGCCTCGCCAAAGTAAGTGGAACGAGAAACGCGCCGTACGATTTCTCGCGCTACTTACTTTGTCGCCGAGTGTATACGCGTGCCTCCGCCGTATCGAGCAGCGCAGCTACGTTTCCACCAAATCGGGGCCCGGTTCCCTCCGAGCCTTTGTTCTTACGATTGCGCGTGCAACGCGCCTTTTCTCGTTTTACCCGCCGATACGATTTCGCCCGGCAATATTGCGTTACTTTTGTCGTTACGACCGATTATCCCTTCGAGGGCGACGGAACGTCAGCGCGGAACGTATCCTTTATGCACGTGAGACGGCACAATGTACACCACCGGTTGTGTCGTTTGCGCGGTAAAGAGGCCAGGGCTGAGGAGCGGACTCGACGGGACTCGACGGAACACGACTGACTAGTACGACGATCTGCGGCAAACGAGGAATGTTTCGGCAACGCAGTGGCCGTCGCAGTCCGTTTACCCCCACCACGGCCGATTCAATTGGTCGATTGCGGTCCACGTGACTTGCGCGCGCACGGTGCAGTAACACACCGTCAGTAACACAATCATACAATCATAACGGTCGCGCGAGAACTGGCCGTGTTACAATACTGCCGCACTACTTATGTATCCGGGAAAATGGTTGAGGCCATCTTCATGAAGGGTTGCGGTATAGTAGGGGTTCCGAAAGCGCACACGTGGGAGGCGCGCGCGACCACTTACGGCATTTTCGGAACGCGCTTTGGCTGCATCCCGTACCACGGTCTTCCGGCCCTCCAACCCCCCCAAACCCCCACC
>JABFPN010000523.1:0-44557 GCA_022817305.1 Leptoteleia sp. ZL-2020
CAGAGAACGTCTATCTGATATACGTTCTCTGTCTCAATACAATAAGGATGCAAGATGACTTTCTTTCAAGGTATAATTAATACCAACTTAAAATTTTTTAACTAGCGATCTGGGGGCGAGGATTCAATCGAACTGGGTGTACACCCAATCTCAATGATTCGTTCATCCCTATATCTTAGTGGAAAAATTTTTACGTTGGTACTGGTAAGTTTGCGACAAGGAACAGAAACTGGTTCTCTAGTAGAATCTTGGCGCGTAACGCTTTGAAATTGGAACGTAGTTGTTATTGTCATATTTTATTGTTTTATTCGTCATATTATTGAAAGTTTTTTTTTTAAAAATGTGTGATATCTATAGAGTAGTCCCATTTGTGTAATGAAATTTTAAATTAAACTTTGGAATTTATTAATATTTATTGTCAATGAAAAAAAAATTACAAATCATATGAAAACTTAATAATACACTTTATATATCATACTATAGTAGTATTTTTCAGTAAAAATACCCAACTTGACATTGTACAAAACATACTGATATCTTATTTCTTACAATGTACCATTTGCATTAATTAATAATTGTTTTGAATCGCAGCATATAAAATTTATTTAAAAATATAAACTATAATTTATAATTGAAAATGTTAAAACTTAAATCAGTATTATACAGTGTAGTCTTATATAATGATCATAAATATATTAACAATTTTTAAATGAAAAATATACTTTCTTGTGATTTGTTTTAGTTGCAGTGTTTCATTCTAAATTTCATGTTCAGAATTATTTTCAGGCTTTTTGATGTAGGTTTTTATTATTGAGCTGGGCATACTTTCCTTCATATCAATAAAAACTCCTCTTGATTTTGCATTTCTAAGCAAAACTTTCCACATTGGATATTTCTAAACATAAAGGAAGGAAAGATTATAGTATTACAATTAAAAGGTTCAGATTAAAACTATATAATTATTAAATTTTTCATTTTAATTTACCTGTGGAGTACTAAAATTTCCACATATGTACAAACAATATTTAGCTCTTGTTAAAGCAATTTGTAACTTCTGAGGATTGCACAAGAAGCTATTATTTTCGTTCGCACTAATTATAATTATGTCCCTTTCTTGACCTTGAAATCCATCTACAGTATCCACGTCTATAGAAAACTTAGTTTCAGATTCTATAAGTTTTATCAGAACTCTGCAATGATAAGTATATTAGGAAATTAAAATTTGTATTTATGTTACATTATTATATTGTTCAAATAAGAGTGACAGTTTTACACCTAATTATGTAACAAAAATAAAAATATTATAAAAAAGAGAATTCTTTACTTTTCTCATACAACAAAGTTTAAAAGTAAATTATATTTTTTTGATTATTTGATACTTTAATCATTAAAATTTATCTAATATATATATATTTATTTATTATTATTTTTTTAAAAAAGTTATTTTAATAAATAATACAAAATTGCAACATTAAATTACCAAAATTATTATTACAAATATATTCTTTAATGCAGAAGAATATTATGCAATTATAATATTTTTAAATATAAATAAATCATACTCTTCATAAATCTTTTGTTGAGTTGAATTTTTCCATTCACTGTAAGGTGTAATTATTCCTACACTTAAACGTCTACTAACATCCAAGGAAGATAATATGGCATAAATCAAATTGATCTCAAACAATCTTCCACTAATATCTGTGGAATTTGTAAACTGATCGTCATCTTCATTTATTGTGTCTAGATTTAAAACTAAATATGGGAAAAGGGGCCACTCATTTTCATTTATAAAACTATCTAATGTATTATTATAGTAATATTTGTTTAGACACTGAATAATTGGTTCCGCCATTCGATATTGAGTCGTAAGAGTAACGATTTCTTGAGACGATTGAACGGATTGAAATCTTGAAAACAGTGATTTTTTCAAACCTAATAAAGTGGCCTCCTAAAAACAAAGTAATTAAAATTTAATAACAAACAATTTTCAGAAGAATAAACAAAAATTCTTGATTTAAAAAAAACATTTATAATTTGTAAAAATTTAGAAATATTTGACCTTAAAATGTTTATTTACTAATGTAAAATGATTTTAATTAAAATGAATATACGAATGCGTAATGAATTTAATCACCTGTGAAACTTTTGTCGTTGGAGACTGACTAGAATCCCCCACCAAAATTAATGTTTTTATTCCAAATTTTAAGGGAACAAGTGTATCGATTTCGGTACACTTACTTGCTTCGTCAATAATGCATAATGGAATTTGAAAAAATCTACAACAATCATAATTTTAATTAAAGTTTTTGCAAAATAAATTATAACTATTCAAAAATATAATTAAATAGAAACCTAGAAGCAGAATCCATTAAATCCGATTTACACGAGTTAATTGTACAAATTATAACGTCGGCTTTTTTTAATAAGACAATCTTTTCTTCGTCAGTAATAAAATTAGAAAGGGAATTTTGTGAACCACTTCCTGCTAATTCTATGGAAATTATTCCATAATTCAAACATTGGACCTATAAATATATAAATTTTATTACATATGAAATCATATTAATTCATATTAAATGCCATTTATTATCTTTGCTATTATTTCAACTTATAATTTTTATTCTGTTTACCTGATTATAAAAAATGTTATTTTTCTTAATTCCACTGCACTCACTTAAAGAAATATTTCTTATTTTGTAATTTATATGCTCAGTACGACCTAATCGAATGATTGAAAACCTTCTTTCTGAGAATAAATACAATTATGAAAAAACTTTGTATTATTTATCCAGCAATACTATACAATATTGTATACAATATGTAATAAAATTTACTGTATTTTATTTGCACCATTCTGTCAGAAAATATTTTCAAAATAAATATCTGTAATAAGAATATCGGAAAATATAAGAAAAATTGTATACCAATAGGAAATTTCGTTTGCACTTTCAATAATCTCAGGGCTAATACGTCAACTGCTGAATCACTTGAAGTACACAATAATATTTTCGGTTTGTTATCTTGGCAGGTCCTTTCAGCATAAATTTCTGCGATTGTATTTATTATAACTTGTGATTTTCCAGTTCCTTTTATATATGAAATAAAACTAATCAATTTTTTTCTTCATTTTTAGTAGTTATACCCATAAACGTATAACTTTAAAATAATAAATACAGTAATTGAAAATCAAATTGAAGTGTATTAATTACATTTACCTGGAAATCCATCAATAAGACAAACTTTAGCTTCTTTCTCATTAAATATTGCTTTTGCCTTCAAAACTGCCTCCAATTGTTTCTCATCAAGCGAATCCTAAGAAAATTTTTACAATTAGTGAACAACCCAGTTAAAAAATCTAGCTGGCATCCTACATAGGAATTTGGCACCGGAAATCAGCTAGTTTCTTAGGTAGATTCCAACTCAGGACTCTAGCTAGGAAACTAGGTAAGATCCTATAGCTACCTAGGAACCTACCTAGGAAACTAGCTGATTTCCGGTGCAAATTCCTATGTAGGATCCCAACTAGATTTTTTTAACAGGGAACAGTTACAATACATTCAGATAAAAATGAAGAATGAAACATTATTAAAATTGAGTATATAAGAAAACAATGTTTGTAATTATTTGGAAGGTCGATTTAATGTAATAAAAACATTAAAATTATCAATTTACATTCGAAGGATATAAAAATGAATGCAAGTACAAAGCAAAAACAAAGTTTGTTTACACTTTACACTTTGAGAACGTTTCATTTTTCATTACCATTAATACAGTAAGCTTATAAATTAGTAAAATAAAAAAAGAACCTTTGTAAATAAATTAATTGATTCGCTTGAATTAGATCCATTTAATAAATGATTATTGTCCGAAGGTTTTAAAATAACATTAAGCAATGGTGAAGATGATAATATTTGAACAGCCTGAACCTGCTTGAGTGCCGATTTTAAACTAACAATTGATTTTAAATATGCAGGGATATTTAGGAGACTCGAAGTAAGTGCCTTCGTATGAATCTTTAAATTAATTAAAGCGTAAGGCAAATTAATATGTCGTTCTGAAACAAAATTGGGAACATTATCGTGCACAATTTTAAATATTGAAACAATGTAATTATATCTTGTAATAACTATATTTTTATTACAACTTTTAGAATCAAATTTTAATTATTTTAATTTATGCTTACCTGAATTGTGATGACAAAACAATTGTGAGGAAATAACAGTACTCTCCATATCAACAATGTATCCAAATACATTACACAATTTGTTCATAAATGCGTACTTTAAAATAGCTATATCTCCAATCTTTGGATGAGATTGCATTTCGTATTCCTTTTGATGTACAGAAATTTGTAGGGTAACACTCGTGTAAAATAGCTTTGAACCAAAATGGTTGATATCTTCTATCGTTTGAGATATAACAAAGCCCATTTTTGATGATCTGTAAAAATTTATTTTGCTTCTTTATTTGAATGTGTTAATCTTTTTAAATTAATAATCTTAATCTTCATCAATTTATTTATTTTAATCTATACATTATAACAAAAAATTATAATTTACATTTATAACTATTATTCGAATTGAACTGTATTCAATTCTAATAATAGTCAATTCAAAATTCATATAAGCATACTTTAATCACATTCATAATCACGAATATGCGATACCTTTTATTTCAGTAATATAAGTTAACGTAAAATAATTATTTTTGTCTAGTCTATAAATTAATTATATTTATCATCGTACATTCATTACTGATCATTATAAATATCAAAAAATGTCATAACTTACTTTTCCCAAAAATTTTTAAATTCATGCTGTCGCACTAAAATGTGCCATATATCCAATAATATAATACGTTTAATAATGCTATAATACTCTTTATAAGATTTATACGAAGTCAACAATGGGACCAAGTTGTCATTGTTGATAATTGGAGGGTCTTTGTTAATATTTTTTCGTTCCTACAAACAATATAATTTTGACTATTATTTTCAACAAAAAACATTCATATATTGAAGTTTTAAGAATAATTTTCTTTATTCCAAGCAAAATAAAATTTGAAAAATTGATATATCAGTTTTCCCCGACAATTCTCAAAACTTCATTTTTTATTTTTAAACCAACCAATAACCAAATTGGATTCCATTTATAAATTTCTAGCATGAAGTTCTCTATCGTCTTACTACTGTGAATATAATGCTCTGTTTTTATATCATCAAATTCCAATTCTTCCGAAACTTCTTCAAATTCTATCATTTGAGAATTATCTTTTGCTTCTTCAAAATCTATCATTTGAGAATTATCTTTTGCTTCTTCAAAATCTATCATTTGAGAATTATCTTTTGCTTCTTCAAAATCTATCATTTGAGAATTATCTTTTGCTTCTTCGAAATCTATCATTTGAGAATTATCTTTTGCTTCTTCAAATTCTATCATTTGAGAATTATCTTTTGCGGATTGGATTTCCTTGACTTCATTATTTGTTGAAAATATTTCCAACTGATTTTTTTCTGAATCGTCCAAATCTCTACTTTGGACTTTATCATTTACAGACTGTACAATTGTTTGACTGTCGTTTTGAAGTGAAAACATTTCCACGTCTTTTATTTCAGACATATTGTTATGAACTAATTTTAGTTCATTTATTTGATTTTCATTATCAACTGAAATCATTTCCAATTCGTTGAACTGTAATCCTTTGTGTACAGACTGCAATTTCCTTATCTGATTACTATTATCATTTGTAACTATTTGCACCTTGCTCTCAGAATTATGTTGAAATTTACTTGCAAATTCATTCATACTCTCACATAACATTTCTCCACGACTTTTGATAGAAACTTTAACTACCGGTTTAAATTTACTTTTCATTTCTTCCGTTGTATCTTGCCTTTCATTCGCATCTATCTCTGTTACTGATTTGGTTACATTTTCATCCAATTTTTTCGTTTTCAAGTTGTTTCGTGGATACTTTTTCATCAGCATTTCTACATATTCTTTATTGTACACTTTTTCTTCACATTTTCCATTGTTCTTTGTTTTTAATTTAAACAATGCATCTTCTTGCAATTTTTCAGCAGTACAAAATCCTTCGATTGGTAATTTCAATGGCAAAGGTTCAATTTGTTTACATTTTCGGTAAGTTGGAAGAGAAGGGTCATTATTTTCTTCACTGATGGGATCCGGCGTTTGAATTTGATTAGAATCTGTATTTTGAGTCTCAGTGTAAGTATTTAAACAGTCTTCAGGTTTCTTTATTTGGGATGGATCTTCCGAAGATGTTTCTTTTTTACCTTTAATTTTAGTTTTTGAAATTTTACACTTTTCAAATCTAAGGATTTTTGAAATAAACCTTTTTTTCTTTTTTTTTGGTTCTTCCGATAAAGTTTCATAGTCATCTTCATACTCGGAGTTGTTATATGTGACAGCTCTGCTTTTAGGTCTTGAAAGTAATCTGCGCTTGGTTCTCTTCTTTTCCACTTCATCTTTTTTATTTAAAATTTTATTTCTAAACATATCAATTTTAACAGGATCAATTGGAGAATTCAAAGAAATTGCGTTTTTCTTGCTTATATAATCAATTTTTCTGATTCTTAATTTCGACATTATAGTTGCGGAATTTACAGTAACTTCCTCTGAGAAATTTTGAGAAATTTTATCTAGTGAATTTTCAATAATTTCCCCTGAGGAATGTTGAAAAACTTTGGATGGGAAATTTTCAATAACTTCCTCTGATGGATTTTGAACAACTTTAGCTGAAGAATTTTCAATAACTTTCTCTGAGGAATTTTGAGAAACTTTAGCTGGGGAATTTTCAATAACCTCTGAGGAATTTTGAAAAACTTTAGCTGGGGAATTTTCAGTAACATCCTTTGAGGAATTTTCTACAACTTCCTCTGAAGAATTTGGAGAAACTTTAGCTGGGGAATGTTCAACAACTTCCTCTGACGGATTTTGTAAAACTTTAGCTGGGGAATTTTCAATAACCTTATCTGAGGAATTTTGAAAAACTTTAGCTGGGGAATTGTCAGTAACTTCCTTTGAGGAATTTTCAACAACTTCCTCTGATAGATTTTGTAAAACTTTAGCTGGGGAATTTTCTGTAATTTCCTCTGACAGACTTTGAAAAACTTCAGTTGGGAAATTTTCTGTAACTTCCTGTGACGGATTTTGAAAAACTTTAGCTGGGAAATTTTCAACAACTTCCTCTGATGGATTTTGAGAAACTAACTGTATTTCTTTTGCTTTTACTTCATTTAAAAAATTTTGAGTTGGTTTATTCTTTGTTTCTTCAAACTGACATCCAGTTTTTGTAAATGAATCACTTTTACATCTCCTGCTTCTTTTTGAAGAAACCACAGTTTTCTGATTATCAATACAATTATCCAAATTCTGATTTAAATTAACTTCATTTAACGATTTATCTTCCAACTTTTCTATGTCAGAATTTTGAATTTGTTGCTGATCAGATTTAACTTGTGATCTTAACGAATATCTCGTTCTTCTTTTGGTATTATCGGAAAACATTTCTTCTAATTCCAGTGTCTCTTGTTCCTTTAAATCAATGTGTAAAGATTTTGATAATCTTTTTAGTTGTTTCCTTTTTTTATCTACAGACATTTTGTTTGATCACTGTTAATGTCCGATGCACCTTGTTATTATCAAAATCTATAATTAGATGGTTTATAAATACACGTAATTATTGTCACATACTTAAGTTAAAAATAACATAATTACTTTAAATACATTTTTCAATTTATTGTTTTTGTAATTAAATTAATAATTAATTATCATTTGATATCAATTATCTTTAGTTGTAGTTAATTATAAAAATAAAAAAAAATATTTTTCACTTACTTTTAATTTTACAATATCAATAAAGATTGTACAAATTTTAATATTATAACACACGAATATTAAAAATAATAATGAATAATACCCATAATTGATTTATATTATTTATTTCTATTTCACTATGCTACACTGAAAAAAGTTTCTTAATATCGTTCCTCCAATACGTATATAACACAGTTTAGTAAACACTACAAAGTATCAACAAAGTCAAGAAATGACCCTATACGAAAACAACAAGAAAATGATTTACTTTGACGCTTAATTTAATTACCGTTTTTCAATTAAGAAATCTATTTATGATCAAAATAAGTAAAACAATAAATAATTTATAATTAATACGTATTGATAATTATTTAAAACGAACAGAAATTACCTGTATTATCTATAAATCCTGTAATAATACGTAAAACAAACTTTTATAAATTGTTTGAAATTTATTAAATTTCCATTTATTATCCACAAATTTAATAATAATAACACTATTTTTATTTGATGCGAATAAAATTACACACCATAATATTACTTATTTTTTTTCTTTTTTTAATGGCCAAAGAGCTTCTAAGCGTTCAAAAAAAGTCAATTACACAAACTGAGCGAACACCATAATATTATTCCGACAAATACCGTTTAAAAGAAATTCGCAAAGTGATTTGATCTTAATGGCATCTAGCGGGAGAATCTACAAGCATTAGAATTTTCAACGTCGGTATCATAATTCCTGAAGTATCAAGAAGTTTGATGTCGCGACAGGATTTTAAAAAAATAATCATGAAAATAAATATTAAAATAAACTTCCTAGTAAAAATGATTGATCTGTAATTAATTTGCATAAAGCCTAAAAGGAAGTCGATATGAAATATTAAAAAAAAAGACTTAAATTCAGATTGAGATTTATTTTTTATTGATTAATTTAATCAGACTAAACACTTACAAAACTGTGTAATTATGGGTAATAGAATATTATTATGTTTAATAGACTATCTATTTAATATTAGAAAACAATTCTTAATGTAAGAATAATTCTATTTATGACAAAGACTGAGTACAGTAATTTTTTTTATGTTAACAATATCAATAAAAAAAGACCGCCAAATTTGAATTTTGTGAAAATTAATATCGTTAAAAATACAAAGATATTCATTGTTTTTATATTTAGGGCACAGATCAAGTGTTCACAAATTTAGTGGACGTTTTTATTTATTACAAAAGTTCTCTTTTTTGTATACATTTCAATTTTTAAGTAGTAAGTAAAATTACACGAAGTACGACTATAAATATAATTCAAATGGGAAAAAATAAAGTAGTATAAAATATCACTATAATTATAAATTTGATTTTACAATATTTCGTCATGATTAACTGAGTTTTATACAAAATAACTACACTAACTTTTATTTTACGTATAATATAATTAAAGTAGTTATAATCTATGTGCCCATAAACCTAAGCACTTCCTTTTACAAAGCGACATCTTAAAAATATAGGACTTTATTGTTCCTAGTTTGTACATGACCATTACAGCGATATACAATTGAGCTATTTTTATGAAACAGTGTAGCACATATATTGATATAAAAAATATTTTGATAATTCATAAGTTGTTTCTTTTTGTTTCACTTTAGAATTTTAAATGTGACTTTGAAATCACCAATAATGCTCTTGAAAGTCGACAGTGTTATTGTTATCCAATAGTATATTACTCAACTCGGGGAAAAAAGTGGTTTTAAGTTGTTAACCCAAGCCAAAGGTGAAGGGTTATAAACCTAAAACAACTTTTGTTCGAGTTGAGTACGATATTTTATTCACCGTAAAAGTGAAATATGTTCGTAGCCCTGGGGGCTACCAATACATTTTATTTTTAAGGTGAGTAAAATATATAGTACACCCAGTCTAAATGAATCACCCTAAGATTGTTAATTATATTAATTTGACAATACTAGCAATGAAATAAAGCCTGATAACGTGAAAATAAAAAGAAAGGTTTGTGTTCATAAATGTTTAATTTCTTTCATTACTAATACTGCCAAAATAAATTAATAAAACTAGTAAATGTAGGACGGAGGATTCACTTTTATTGGCTGTATATATTATATTCAATGGTTTAGTGAACCCTAATAACACATGATATTTTTTCCAACCATTTCAATGTTTACCTTTATAATACTTGTATTATAGAGGTGTTATAATAAGCGTTATAATAATCAATATATCGCGATATGTAAGATATTCCAGAAATACCCTAATGATATCTTTTTGTCGAATAATAAATATCCTTATAAGATATTTTAATTTTATTTATATTACAGGTATTTCTGGGATATCTGTAAGTTATCGTGTGTTACTAGGAAGGGTAAACAGAGAGAGTATACAAATTCTACTGTACACTCATAATTGCAATATCGACGTACGATTTCGAATTTATGTATTTTCGTCTGTTTTTCCTCTTTAATATCAAAAGGTGAAAATACGTTAACATTTTTATATGGCTATTTAAGCATAAAATCATTAGTTGGCAAGTGCTGAACATGTTTCTGCAGTCTTCAGTGTTTTATTTATATTTATATTTCGTGAATAGAATAAAATATCTAACAACCTAAACAATTCATCGTTAATTTCAATGTAATACTTCTATTCATATTTGAAACGTGTCATTAAATTGATGAGGAATAAATAATTGCATGAAGAATGAAATAAAAGTAACTCGAAATGGTAGCAGAAATAATAATTTCTAGTTTAACGTTTAAATTATAACAAAATGAAATAATCAACTTTTACATAAATAACATCTTCATTAAATTACATAATAAAATATAATCGTCACGATAATGTATTCAAAGTTGGTTAATATCATCTGACCAGCACTTGCTAACGTTAAATTCTGGCTATGTTTGTGTTCTTCAAGTCGACGTTCATTTGTATCATATTTATTCGTGGTATGTTCCTTATTATGGTCCGATGAATGATTCGGATGGTAACTCATGTGACCGTTGTGAGCATACCCTTGTCCAGTGTGGTCATGTTCAAAATCCCAGGATTCCGAAGAATAATCCTGATCGCCATATTCTGTCGATCTTTTCGGCCTATCTCTCGAAGAAACTTTTTTATTAACATTACCTTGTCCCCGCTCTCTCGTTCGCAATATATTATAATTCGGCATCTGATCAGCCGGAAGCTCACCTATATATGTGCTATATTTATGAATTTTATCATTATTATCTTTATGTTCATCAATGGATGGTTCCGCAGTCGAAGAAGTGGAATAGTAATTAGTACTGTAAGCAGCTGCCATTTCCATGTCTTCTACTTCTTTATATTTTGTGTTCTGTCCAGTCGCAGGATGATATCTGAAGCCTTCGTTTGTACCTTCTACATCCGGTTCTCTCAATATATCAATATTTCGAATGATAGGTTTGAAACCACCCTCAATAACAATGGAACCAGGATCGAAGCCCGATTTCTTTTTCTTCGGCTTGGAAAGACTTGGCACTCTGGTTGTGATCTCATGGAAGGTTGGATCCAATTCTGAAGGTTTAGTTTCAAGTTGTCGCGGCTTAACATCGAACTTGATCAGCTTTGATTTAGCGATGGTCGTTTTTCTGGGCATAGCTTTGACGATGGGTGGAATGTAAATGGCCTTTTTTCGTTCCATAAAGGCCGTTGGCCAGGACGGCAAAGTCATCATCGTAGGATTGGACATAGAGGGCATAGACACAAGTGAAGTCGGTATAATCGGTCGGCGCATAGGTTTCCTGAGGATGACCAGCTGTGGTTTGTAGGGTTGATGGAATATCTGGTGCTGCGGCGATTTGGAATACAGGATCGTCTGCGGTATTAGTCCGTGCATAGGAGGGGTTATTTTCATCGTCGCGTAGTTCATAATTGCGGCTGGTCGAGGATCTGGAACGAGTTTAGAGAGTTGGTTAGTGGACCTGGTGGCTTGTTCTAATTCGGATACAGAGTGGACGGCGTATGCATGCGGCACTCCATTCTCCATGGGGACTTGATTGTCCGCGTAGTTATTTGAAGCGGGTATATCTTCGTTATGACGTATCATAGGGAGCGCCTCCTTATGAACGTATGGCTTGTCAATAGATGGGTTATACAATACTTTCTGAGCATGCTCCTCAGATGGCAACGCTTGCATGCGTTCGTACGTTTCGTGGATGTTATTCGGAGCGAACGTGCGGGTTAGTTGCTTATGCGGATTTAAATTGTAGGTATTAGTTTTTGGATGGTACAGAGGAAAATGGTGATGATGATAATGTTGCAGTCGCAGGCCGTAATCTTTATTGAATGTTGGATTCCTCTGGAAGTACTCTGGCGCTGGCGTTACCTTGCTCGACACCCGAACGCTGGCCTCGCTTTCAAGGTCACCAAACTGGGAATTAAAGTTACTGTTGGGTTCAGCGTAACGTTCATGTTTCTCGCTGCCTGCGCCGTCCTCGTCACAATAATCGAGAACATTAATCTTCCATCCTAAATAACGATGGGTGAAGCACTGAAAATTTAATGTTTCAGTTAGTATCATTGCGAAGACAATGATAGGAAGGTGATTATTGATGAATTGGAATGCTTACTTGATAGTAAACTGTATCAGGAGTATTTTTATCGGGTGTCCATTGCACAATGCCTGGTTCACCAGGTTCACATTCTAATCTCAATGTTCGTTGGTAAGCGCCGAACGAAGCAAACTCATCAGCTTCAGGCTGGTTTTCATCATGTTTCCAATTACACAATCGACCAACGCCGGTTGGCCTTACAACGCCTCTTGTTTTCTTAGCTCCAGCAAATATTTGTACTTTCTACAAATACTTCGGCTTTACAATTGTACAGATTAATATAATATTTTAATGGATGGGATACGAGACTTACCGCTCTTTCCTCAGGAGTCTTATGCGCATAACCTCCAACAGAATCATCGGTAATATAGAAGGGATGGTATTTTGCAGGAATACTGGGGTCTTCACCTCCTTCCACAATGAAGGTGTAATTTTTACCACGAACAACATTGATTTCTGGGATTAATAGACCGTTTATGTACCATGAAATGCCCCAACCAACGTGACCTTGAAAGTATAAATTAGCCATTTAATTATTAAAGCATATGTATACTACATTTTTTTGGTAATTCAGGAATATTTGCTCAGAGAAACTAAAACATATTAAATAACTTTACTTGATTGTTAATTATAAAACAATCAAGTCAATTAATTAGATTGTTATATAAAATCCATAAAAATTTGTACATAAATGTTGTTTCGCTAAATTTATTATATTTATGATTTTCTAATATGTACCTGTAATAGCTGGATATCCATGTTTTCCGCCAGTTGGACCCATTTGAGCATAGAATACTCCATCGTCAGGTTCATAACACTCAATGGGGGGAATTTCCCATGCATTCGCTTTAGGTGCTGGAGCAGGACCAGCTGATGTTCTTTGAGGTCTTCTCGTAGTTGCAGTAGGATTCTAAGTGCAAATACATTAGCAATATTCAACATGTTTTTTATCAGTTAACTCATCATAACTTTATTTTTAGTAATAACCATATTTCATAGTAAACATGAACATTTTTAAATATACACGCAAATCTATAATTATTATGTTTTCAGACGTTAAAGAAAATTCAGGCAATCTACTGTTTTCGAGCTAACAAGACGACTAACCTGATTACTCTCTTTCTCTTCATTGTCAATGAAAGGTTTGGATTGTTCTTGGTCTGGCATAGGACAATTCCACGCTGGTGGTCTGCCAAATTCGATGAACCGATCAGTTTTCAAATAATTGGAGTGAAAGCTGACCTCGTTTCTATCATTAAGTGGACCTATTGCCCAAATTACAGCTTGCGAACCATTTGTTGTTATCGGAAGATCTAATTCATCGCTCGATTTTAAGGGTCTTTGATAAGTAACTATGCTGTATCCATTAACCATTGCAGCATTCAGCAGACGAACAGAGTTTGTGTTTTCCTAAAAAGAAAAAAAAACTCATTAGTAATAATCTTATCTTTTGAATATCTAATTATTTGGGTCAACTTGAAAGTATTATTAGAGATTAAGATCTTTGTATAAGAACAATTGAATGTTGATATGAAAAATTTAATTATTTTACATTGCAAATAAATTATACATAAATAATTTTTTTCTATTTTCTCTCTTTCCCACTTCGGAATGCTTGGTGTACTGGAATGTTCTGGTTCGTTGTATAAGTTATGTTATCAAGTAAGCTTGAATAGCGAGTCCGAACACTCCACACCTTCTCTTTCGAAATGGTGAGGTGATAAAATAACATCACTGAGCGAGGCATTGAACCCGTACTTTGTTGCTCACCAAGCAATTGTCTTCACCACTACACCATGACGACAGTCTAAATTATATAAACAATTATTTGCTCATAGATGAAAATGATTGGTAATTTCGTTAAATTTGTAGAATTGGATAATTGGAAAATAAACAAAAAGTAGTTGACAATATTATAAAATTATATAAAGTGTCAGATTCCCTTACTTGTAATCGCGTATCAGGACAACTTCCACGTCCTCCCGAGCATTGCGATTTAGCATCCAAGAAATAATCAACTGCGTAGCCTTGAAGTGTTTGCTTGTCCACCCAAGCGACGACGACGTCTCCACCAACCATAACGCTTCTTTCAGGATCCGCCGAGAGACCGAATGACATATATTCTCCTTCATCTTTGCACAGAATAATGAAACAATATTAATTTCCTTTTCAATAATTGCTTCTTTGTTGATTCAGTAAAAATTAATTGTTACAAGTTAAATGATTATTTGAATAAAGTTTCGTATTAAAATTAACAACTGAAAACTTTGGAAAATCTGTTTCGCCTTTGTGTAGTCTGAAACAAATATTGCTCGGTGAAACTTTGGAAGCCTCCAGTCTCTCAGAATATCAAAAAATCGAAAGAAACTTGTGGAGAGGTCAAACTTACTTAACTTTGCGACGAGTTGTACGACTACGCTGTCACCAGCCACAGCCCATCGAACCTCGAAAGCCAAGTTATCTTGAAGAACTTCACAGTTTAGTTTCGACTGTAAAAATCCATACAATATTAAATAAATGAACTTTTTTAATTTACACCTTTTAATATTAATATAATTAATTAACGTTAGACGTTTTCTTATTATGTTGTACAATTTTTTAATAATACTGAATTTTTATTTCATTGAATTATAATATATTAATTAAATAAAGTATATAGATCAATTTTTTTGTCTGTTTAGTAAAAATACGTTTATTAAAACAAAACAGAAAACTGGACATTTCTAGATTATATTCAATTAAAAATATTTCGAATACAATCAGTAAGTTAAGGTCACAAAAATAATAAAAACAAGTAAAGGAGCTGTTCAGTAATTAATATTGATCATATTTTGTTTTCATTATCTTTATTAAATATTTCTGGCGCATATTACATTAGAAAACCTTATCCCAATCAACTACAAACTTAATCATGTATAAGTATCAATGAGTGATTAATTCTTCCTACCAAAATTAAATTCGTAAATCATTTAACGAGTTGAATTTCAGAACAGTTTCAGCTGCGGAAAACACTACGAGAAATACTCGGCGTAAAAACACACTATCCTAATTACCCTGCGCTAACAAAAACTAACACAGCTAACCATCTACGATCACAATAAAAAATATGTATTAATATTGATTTCCAGAGTCATGAATATAATCTCACTCCAGGTTAAACCAATGGCTCCACATTTCAAGAAGAAAGCAGTAGAGAATTCGATAATGAAGTCTAAAAGCCAATTTTTTTTCAACTAATTATCTTTTTTCGATATTGGATGAATATAAATTTTACAAAAGCATCAATTTCTACAAAGAAAAAAAAAAGAAAAAAAAAGCATGGATTCTAATTTTGACTAGAATTTCACCCAAGAATGTTTGATTCATTTTGGACAAGGAAGAGAAAGGTGGGGGGAAGAGGTGAATTGAGAGCTAAAATGAAGGTCCTATCGTTAAAAAATTCACGATTCCCATTCAACCCGATTAAAAGTCATATGAAATAATTCACCTTTGTATTTTTGTACAGCGTAAATTCCACTTGAAACTTATTTGGGAATAACATGTTCCAACTGCACAATACGTTTAGTAATATTGATCCATTGGTGAATTGTGCTTTTACTTTTAATTGGAAGAAATAAATCTGCCTTATTCAGTCCAAACAATACATGATAATTTATTAGCATTATTGCCATAGAACAGATTATTAGTAGAAATAAATAGTAGTATGTCCTACAGATTGAACAAGATATTTGACTATTGATTCCTATTAAAACTATAGCATCTTTCTCTAATATGTCAACGTCATATTAAATCCTATTACACAGATAGGATGTACTATTACCTAATATATTTTTTCGTTCCTTGGACAAACATACGATTTTGTCTCGTTAAGTTGCAATAGAATTTTTAATCGGATTTAATAAGAATCAGTGGACTCTTTTAATCAAGGGAATCCCCATTTAAAAAATTCGCAAGAAAATCTCACAAGGAATTTCCTTTAGGAAATTTAACACGTCAAATCAATCAAGTTGGAAATTCGACGCGGGTATATCTTAGGTAAAAATTTGGCATCATAGATCAGCTACTTTCCAAGCTACTAAGTTCCTAGGTAGTTTTATAATCCTAAAAGTAATTAAAAATAAAGTAAAAATTTTGGAAATGTATATAAAGTTTACACTTACGCCATCTATTATAATTATAGACAACTGTAACGAACTTATTTTGACCTTTAGATATTGACATAATGGAGGAATGTTTTCTTCTTCGCTGTTTGTCAAATCATAAAGCGAGTACCCTAAATATGGCTTTATTTTAAGATAAATCATCAATTTGCTGTGTTGTTTCTATTTTTTAATGATTCAAATTTGTGTTAAAACTTTTTGTTGTAAAACTGCTTATTTTTTGTACATATGTTTTTCATATCAGAAAGGTGCATATTGTAAAAAAATAAAAAGATAATGCATACTTGATGGTTACTGTGTCCAAATTTTGTGATATTTTATACATTTTTGTAGTCATATTTAGGGAACTCGAACTGTGACAGCTTAAGAACATGCACGGCTCTTAAGGAGTTTTCTTGTGTAGATTTTAAATGAGGATAAGTAAAGATAAATGTGGGCTTTCGCAGAGAGGCGTAAAATCGATGGAGTCAGAACTTCGGCAATGTACTGGCGAACCAGAGTCGGATCTTGCTGCGTTGATGAAGTCGGTTAACTATGACGAAGTTGGTACTGGATGCTCTGTGGTATGTGATAATCAACAGCCGGTACCACTTGAACTTGGTCATTACGACGAACAGTTGGACGGTATGTGGTTGGCCTGTGGTGTTGCTGTACCAGCAACAAACTACTTGGGTTTGATGAGGATGACGTGGGAACGGAAGGGATGTCGTATAATTCTTGGTTTAGAGTGTGTGCTGCTAACTGTCCCTGCCCTCCGCGCACGTTCTGCAACACAAGGACAGAGACAGGATGTTAGACTAATGTTTATATTGACTTCCTGTGGTAGAATTGTCCTATTACTTTTAATCAACTTCTATTAACTGTGGTACAATAGAAGGGTAGATTTAAGAATTCAAAACAAATGAAGGAAAATAAGTTCAGCCTGGAATGTAGTTTCAAAAGTATGATTTATAGTGAATTTTAAGAAACAATTTTTATGAGTGATAAAAACAAATGTAACGTCATTTCGAACTTTATATCTGGATTCAATATCGATTCCACGAGATAGTGGAATTTTCCTGTTTATCACTTTGTGATAATGGTTGTTATATTTATTAGAAAATATATTGATCAAGACTATTTTTTATTAAAAGATGAAAGTTCATCAACAATGTATCAATAATTACTAATTAATATTAAATGTCAATAATTTATATAAATTAATAATAATATTGATTAATGTCAATAGGCTTGGCAAAGGATGGTAATAACGCTGCTAAGTGACGCTGTATGCGACGAAATTTACTAAAATCCTGTAGATGGTCATTACATGGATGGATGAATTTCGTGCTTTTATCGTTGCCGCATGTAAACGAAATATTTATATTAAATAAGACAAATTTATTTATTAAATATTATTATTTTGATAATCTTATTATATTCTAATTATTATTTGCTTATATAATAAATAAAAAATTATTTATTTAATATCCAATATACAAGTTTCAAAATGCGTTATCATATGCTTTAGTTTACAGTAAGATTTATTTCGTTAAAGTTTAAATAACATTTGTTGAATTTGACTTTTAAGTCAACAAAACGTAATTTGCAGGGAACTATACTGTTCTACTTCAATCTGAAAGACAAAAGTAATTGAAGATTATTGATTGGTATAAGGCTTATGGGGATCCTGCTCCATCGATTTTAACTTGTAAGTATTGCTTTAGATAGTTCGAAAGTAGTGATGTTGACACGAAGGATAAGAAACATCAAGGAAGACCAGGAACGTTTGAAAATTCTGAATTGGAAGCATAATTGAACGAAGACTCGTGTCGAAAGCAAGAACTAGCAGAATCCTTGGGAGTGACTTAACAAGATATGTCATTATGCGTCAAAGACGTAGACGATCTTGGAAAAGGTCAACAAGAAAGGAAATTAGATGCCTTACGAATTAAAGCGGAATAAAGAGATGCGGAATGCAGATTTTTCATTTGTAAACAGCTGCTCCAAAAGCAAAAATAGAAGGGTTTTTGCATCAAATCCAACCCGGAGAATTGCACCTGATATCGCCATCCATTGGCAAGGGAAGACCTAAAGTACATGAGAGTGAATAAAAATACAGTATATTGGGGTTTGGGGTCACCGATCTAAGTAGAATTCACCACTACATTGGCTTAACATTGGTGATCTATAGAGTCGACGAGGTACGCCTGTCGGCTAACGACATAAATATATTAAAGATGGAAAAGTGATGTACAATAAGTTTCAAAGTACTTAATATCTGGTTCATTTAGAATAATGCAACATGTGACATTATCGCTAACTATCTCAGAATCGGCGGTCGAGACAAAAGCGATGGATTAATTCCGTTTCAAATTAGGTAAAAGTGTCACAGAAACTTGTTTAAATGATTCAAAGAGTTTATGAAAGTATATACAATAAGTCGTAAGAACGTTTTCAAGTGATGTGGAAGATTTCGTGTCGGTATGGAGAGCAGGAGAGCAGAATGAAGACTCTTATTACAGTTTTCTTTGATTCCAAGGAAATTATTCACAAGGAATTCATACCACATTTTTTACTCCCGTTATCGCCAAGACGACTCTAGTTTCCATTTGTTGAAAAAATTTGCCAAGCCTATTATTCCATAAATTTTGGAGTCATTGTTATTGGTTTAAAGCGACTTTATAGCCTCTCTGCTATATCTACGTCACAGACCGACGCTGGGGTATACATAAGCAATTTTTCGTGCATCCAAATTTAGTGGTGTATGATAATTTAATTTATTATCCATAATTTTGTTGTAAGCTGTACGCAAACTGCGTGCGTGCTTGGAATATAATCATCCAGTGATAGTTATCTGCTAAGCCGTTATTTCTAATGAGCATATGAAAGTGTAGTCTACATTTATTAACGTGTGTTCCACTTTATGAATTATATGAAACGCAAGCATTTATAACAAATTCATCGTTTGGTAACATCATTTTATAATAACACTGACAATCGTAAAACGTGTTACATTATAATGACCACAATGTAACAGTTATTAATTGTTAATAATTATCGTTCTTTAAATTCTAAGTTACACATTTTAATCAAGTGTTTAAATAATATCTCATAAATCCTTTTTATATTGAATTTTGAAACAATTTAAAGAATAAAATACGATTAATATGAATAATTTTCAAATAAAAAAAAATTAGAAATGTTCAAATTACTACAATATTTTCAGTATTATTTATTTTATATTAATTATTTCATATTTAGTTTAAGTGCAGATTCCACGAGAAAGAAGAAATTCGAGTAGTAAAACACTCAACCATATATATTACAGGATTTAGGACCCTATTCAGGCAAATAATGAAATGTCATGAAATATAATTCATTGAATTGTTTAATCTAGAAATGAATAATGTTAAATGTAAAAGCATAATTCAATGATGAATCAAATATAAAAGTAGTTTACTATTAGAAATATAAATTCGATTTTAATTCCACCAAAACACAATATTATAATTTAAGCCGGTTCGAAAATCCTTTTTATAAAGAATTATTAATTAATTATATTAATTAGATTAAAAGAAAAAGTTATTTAGAAAAAATGATATACTACCTGAGGGGAAACTCCCAACATTTTGAGGGATGGTGGTACATTGAGGGCGCGTGGTATTTGAACGTGGCCAAAGTCAACTGCAAAAGCTTCGCACCAAACTCCGAAATGTCCGAGTTGGTGAACTGTCAAGTCTCCCGGCAAGGTCAGCACTATTGTTTTGTGGTCATATCTTCGCAAAGGTTGGGTTCTTCCATTTTCATCTGGTACCCGGATGCCTTGCGACGAAGGTGATGGTCCAGCACCGACCCAGTATTTAGCATCTAAAATAAGATAAAAAAAATCCATACATTTTATAACCATTTATGATTCTTTATATCTACTGACATAAAATATGTATCAAAGCATATACACTGAGAGAAAATGATACCAATTTGTACTACTTTTCGTACCATACTTGCATAAAACTGTACATAAAACAAAATTTAAATAACATTTAAATGAAGTGATTATAGTTTTCCTATATTTAGTCTCCAGTCAATTGCAAAAAAAATGAATTCAATTGTTTTAACTATATAATAATATATTATCCACATCGTATTTATTATATACACCTTGGAATTATATTTTATTGTTTTTTAAATTATTTAAATCGTAAATAAATTATCACTTGATAGTTGAAGGTACTAGTTTATATTTATCCTTCGAAAGTAAACGTTTTCAGATTAATTGCATTTGAAAACGATTAAATTAATTAATTAAGTTGTAAATTTACTTACAATTCAGTCTATGAGAATGAAATTGAATTTATAAGTTATAAAAAAATATAATAGCTTTTTGTCGTGCCAACTCGGCTGTTTAAATGAATTCCGAGTTAAAATCTTATAACGTAATAAAATGAGCTGACTAAAAATTATAGACCTCTTGTTTGAAAACACTACAATTCGCATTAAAGCTAAACTATCTCGTATTTCACCGGCATCTACGACAGCCTTTCACCTATACCATGCAAACAAAAATGGCCTTTAATTCGCCGAGAATAATCATAGGAACAAATTGAAACTAACAACATTATTATTAATATGCTCAAAATTCGCGTAATGCGTAATCCCGCGGTTTAGAAAAGAGGATTACACAAATGTAACAACGCAAGTTCATGCAACATTTATTTGTTCTACTTTTGCTAACTCTTATTTCCGTTATCCTATAAAATACACGTTTAGTCGTAAAACATAATTTCTACTAATAAATTTATTTTTAACATTACCTAATTACAACACTTTTGTTGCAAAGTAGATCATTGGATAAGAGTAACCTGTTTTGCGAAAATCAACCTATTTTAAATTTCACTTAAATTATTTCTTAATATATTTGCATTATCTATTAATTCACTCAATTAATACGTTTTGTTAGAATTAAACAATAGAATAACAAAATTTTTGGCTCGCTTTTAATCTCTGAAAAAAAAATTTTCACAAAAACTAACTTCTTACACGTTTTTTATTTTTCTCCTTGCAAATATTCACTAAAAGTTATTCGTTTTTTTTCCCCATTTGATTGAAATTCACTGTTTGTGAGATTATTGAATATTATTTTATTTTACCTGGTGCTTCGCCATCGTAGCTGAAATTAGGAATTAGGAGAGTTTGCGCATCGACGATTACAACTGGGTCAGAACTAACTCCGTGAATTCCGCTCAGGGCGTCCAATTTCTGAGGTCGCGGGTAATCGAATCCACGTGGAATTTTGACGTCTCCGAAATTAACCTGTAGCAAAATAAAGCCTCCTTTTTTATTAACGATACATTCAATTAATTTATATATTTTAGGGAATATTTGAAAGAAAACAAGAGTACTAAAAACATTTCATGTTAAGAAAAATTTATTTATGCGTGCAATTATAAATTTTCTTATATGATATGATAAAGTTCAGTGTAAATTGATAACTATGATAAATTCTATTCCTTGGTCCGATTTGTTTAAATTTTTAAAATACTATATCATATAATAAGAAATATTATAATTATACTCATATCCTTGAGTTATTATAAAACATAATATAAACTACAAATAAAATTTCCTCTGTATACAACGTTACTTTATCGTTACTGCAACGTTTCGTTTAATAATTACTATTAAATTAAACTTTACATCGACGTTCACGTAATGAATTTCTAATGTTCCATCTATAAATTGCAGTAACGTTTCAGTAACATTGCCAAGGAGAATAATTATTTGCAATAATTATTAATTTGGTGTAACTGATAAAGATTTATACTGACTGAGAAATCATCGCACCACAAGTAGAACCATTTGATATTGTTTAGGGTTTTACCCTCGGGTAACGTTAAGGTAACGCCCTTTTTCCTATAACGTTTGAGAACGTTGGTCCTGTTGACATAAATCGTAAATATTATAAATCACATTTATTATAAAAACTGACAGAGATACAAGTGTGTATTTGAATATTTTTCACGAGACCATGCATAATAATGAAGATTATTATGTATATTTGAGATATTAAAAATAACAGTTACAATTACAAGGTTAAATTAACTCACGTTCCACGTTCATCTCGCACTCGGATACCATTGCCATCGGGTGCTTTACCGGTTCCAACATAAAAGTAAGCGGCTGCAAAAAAAAAAAAATATTTTTGTAAGTACTCGTATATAAGGAGTAAACAATGACTGAAGAGATATTGATAAACGTATTAATAAAGTATATAGATATAAGAAATATTGTAAAAATTATTACATTATAACATCAAATTATATGTATGTTGAAAAACTTTTTTTATAATAATTCCGTGACCATGATTTACTTTAGTTATTTTAATAAAGTTGTTTTGAATTCAATATTTCATTTTCTTTGTAAACCGATTACGTGATTTTGAGATATAAAAAAATTATCTTGTCATAATTAAACTGTATATATTTTCCATTAACTTGGATTGCGAAAACGAAGACAAAACTCTTATTCTCATAAGCAGTCGAGATGACATTTAAAACTTTTTCGTGTAAAAATTTGCCTAAGATTATCAAACTGGGGAAAGTCAGTATTTTCTCTTTTCCTTTTTTTTTCTTTTATTTCGAACCATATAAGTTGACTGATGAAAGTAAACATATGTTTCTAAAATGCTTTTAATTTATATATTATAATAATATGTAATTCATTGTCTTTAAAAGTTATGTTTAATGAGTCATTAACGTAACTTTAATAATAGTAACTTTCTTAAAATGTATAATAAAGTAAAATACATTAAAATAAAAAACATTCTATCATACCATTTGTTAAAAGTATAAAGTTTTTTTCAACACTTGTAAAATTTACACAAAAATTAATATAAGAGTTATTATTTTCCAATTTATATTTATTTTTATTGCAATCTTTTATCATTTTATTATTAATACAAAATTATTTTTGAAAATTTGTTAAAGTAGATAAAAAATATACCTGGTCCTTCTCCATCATAATTAAAATCTTTTAAAAAGATTGTCCTTCCATCTACTGCGTAGACTTCTCCACTAACACCATGGTGCAATTCGGATAACTTACCAATCAGCTTCCCATAATAAGCGCCTTGACATATATCTATAAAACACAATAATTAATTTCAATTAATTTGGATTCTAATAAAAATTAACAATAAACTGCAAAAATTTTGGGGTTTTACAATTAAATTTTGTTAATCTCTAAACCACACTTTTAAATTCCTTTTGCACCAAAAGGATTTCTCATAATGCTAAATCGACTTGCTTTTACTCAAATTATTTATATCAAGAAGAAAAAGGAAAACACTTTTTCTTTGTTTCCATTCATAAAAGATTTTTCCATGTTAAATCTGAAGTTAATTAAACACGTACTGTATTGGAATTTTCAATTTTATATCTTTTAATAGAAATAGAAAATCACAATGAAAAAGTGAAAGCAATGCATCTTCCTTGTTGCACCAACACGGATTAGTCGCCGTTTAGAAAACTGAACAGGATGTAAAAAAATTTAAATTCTTTTGTGCAATTCGTTATTTTTATGATGTTTGTCTAGCTGAACGTGGAAATCAATGACAAATCAGTTTTTACGTCTGATACACATTAATGTTAATTAAGTAAAAGTGAAATGGTCGAGACAAACTATTCCGCTCGAGTAGATAGATTGATTTAGTGCTGATTAGTCAGAGGTGTATGTAAAGCACTTCCATAAATCAGTCAGTGAAAAGATTGTTAGTGTGTCGCGGTTCATGGTTTTGTTTTGTAGAATGTATCTGCAAAATTCTCAGCAATGAAAAGTGATATTGCCCTCGAATCCAGTCTGTTGTAGTTCATTTGTATAAGTGTGCACCAACGATATTATCCCCCCTCCCTTCCCTTTTTACCACGTAATGGACACTCAAATAATATTTTTAATCAAATTCATAGTGCTCAGGATGAATTAAACTTGTTCGAATATATAGGACAAAACTGTAGGCAATTTTAACAGTTATCAATTAATGAATTAGTCATTAGTGCTTGCTAAATTAGAGGCAATGTTAATAGGTAGTAAATGAATAGGTAGTGGTTAACGAATTAGTCAATTAGTATTTATTAAATTAGTAAACAGCAGTTGGTAAATTAGTAGGTTGCTTTTAGTGAATTAGAAATTAATGGCGAATGAATTAATTATTAGTGCTTAATAAATTAATGGCATTATTACTAGCTAGTAAACTTTAATATTTATCAATGCAAAATTAATAATGTATATAAAGTCGTAGAAATTATTTTTTACATGGGTCATTCTTTATTATTTTATTAAATAACTAAAAAATATTCAGTAACAAATGATTTGAATACAACAATTATGATATGAAATTTATATTTACGAAATGTAGTTCAAATGAAAATTAAATTCATACTTTCATTTATTTATATTTTAATACATTGTCTTGCATTAAGTACTTTAATTGTTTGCAGATTTTATTCATTTAATATTTTACAAATTTTTTTTATTAAAAAAGAAGGTAAAATTTCAATATTTTAATGCGCACATGTGATGTTAATCTGCTGTACAATGTATTTCAGTTTAAATTTTATGCTTGCGAAACGTGCAATTTTGAATAAAAAAGTAGAACATAACAAATTATACTTTTATGGTCAAGGGTTTTGTCAATCGTGTAACATTTTAAACAAATTCTGATCAACTCTTAACCTAAATCCGAATTGATATTTTATTTAACAAATAACCAATTTTTTTTTAATTTTGGATATTCAATAAAAATTATGAATTAAACATTATTTTATAATTATGTCATATAATTGTTAATGTTATTAAGGTTTACTTTTAGTTAAAATACGAATTATAATATTAGCAAAAAAGAAATGCATTACATTCGAATTGAAATGTCTGTCGTATTATTAACTTTTTTTTACTGGAAGCAAAAAATGAATTCGCGACATGTATTATATCATGCTTTTAGACTTATCGTGATTGATTATATTATAACCACAATCATATTATGATAAATGCTAATTTAAAAGTATCTTGTGAGAAAAAAGTCCAATGTCAAGGTAAAACGCTTTATTGTGCATTGTCAAATATTAATTGCATATTCGCAAAAATTAATTTAGTCTTTTACTTTGTATACAGATGCATTGTGAGATTTGATATTTAAATGACGACTTTATCGCAGATATTCATTATCATAATTGTTTTATGAAAGCATGAGTGCAGTGTGAAATTCAGTAAAAGGTAGAAAATTTTCAAATGTCACTTTTCACAACTTACTAAAATCATAATTACGCAATAATCGCGTTACTTTAAACTTTTACAGTTTTCAAAGCTAATATGATTAATTGTAAAGGTTAAAATCTATCTAAAAGAGAAAAATACCAATTTTTTAATAAGTTTACTAATTTACCACTATACTTACAAAAAACGAAATTTTATTCATCATTTCACTCAAGTTTGTACAATGTATTTATATTATCAAATATATACCGGTCATTAATATTCTAAAATTAAAAATATAACTTCATACACAAACGATGAAAAAAATATTTAGCACAATTCAAACATTTTCTTCGCAGAATTTCAGTAAACTGTTTTATTTACATAAATAGTTTGTTTACTTTTACTGACTTGCAGAGAAAATTTATATACAAACACAAAACATTATTTTTAACCGATTTCTGACGAAGCGACATCTAGTTGCCAAAACAAACACCGCGTTCAAGACCGCCGATAACAATGTATTCAATGCAATTAATGTAAGCAAACCGACCGAAGTAATTCAAAACTCATTCGGTAACTAAAAAACTTCGTCACAAATATTTTGCATTACTGCTTATTTTGCAAGTATGTATACAGATTAAATTAATCAACTTAGTTATTTATTAAATGACTTGAAGTATGTGAGAAAAATACGTGTATTTTCATTTGAAAAAAAAACAAAACTTAAAAACATTCGGAACTGGTTTTTAACCTGTAATATATTATTCCGTGCAATATTTTTCTCCATAGGAACAATCGACTGGACTTTGCATCGATGGCAAAAATGTGACTGCCATCATAAAAGACGCGGATGACGTCACGTGACGATAATAATGAGATTCGATTGTTTGTCGAAAAATTGACGAATACAACGGCGGGAACGAGGGGATTAAAGTGTTCAGTTCCGAAAAAGTTGTGCGAATGAGGATGTCAATGAACTCTTGACATTTCCAGTCGACGGAGAAAGTAAGAAGGCGTGTAAGTGTAATTGGCAGTTCGTTATAATACTGCGTGTTGCAATAAAGCGAGTCCAAGAGTGGATCTCTTGTCGACGCGGCGCGATCGAGCCAGTGACAACTCGCCGCTCAAATCCGATGATTCATTTCTCGTCGCATCAATTCAATCCATTATTTTTCACTTTGGAAATTCATACCGAACAGGATGCGTTCAGCGGAGACTCCTCGCTCCCATCAATTGACTATTTGTCATTCATTCATTCAAATATTATTCGAATGAAAATTCATCAATCTTGGTGGAGACAGAAGATCTCACTTGTTAGCTGTTTTGAAATAAACAAAGTTGTAGCGCAGTGAAAAAAAAGGAAACCATTAAGAATTAGTGTGCCGGAACTTTAAACGCAGCCGTTTGTGCAATATAGGAAAAATTACCTTACCAGTACAGTAAAAATTATGGTAAAATATACTAAAATAATTGAAAATGCGGTCATATTTTCAGTATTGTACAAACGACTTCGCTTTAAGGTTTTTATTAATATTTTATTTATTTAAATTAATTATAAATTGATATTAATAATTTAAGGCACAGCAATTCTTAATGGTTTTCTTTTTCAGTGCATTTCAATTTCTTTTATCCTTTTTTTAATCAAATGACTCGTGGTTTTGTATTCCAGTAAACTTTATTGGTTCAATTGAATAAAAAAGTTACTTTTTATTTTGTTAATTAAGAAAAATGGCCTGATTTCAAATTGTGAAGGAAATTCTCCTTTGTTTTTAGAATGTTTGAAATGTCAGAGGAAATAATGAAAGAAAAAAAATTGTTTACAATCTTTCTAATTATTTGTTTAGCTTCTGTAATAATTTTTAATGTTATTTTTTTTATAAATAAAGGGGCTTAAAATAAATGAAATGTTGCTATTTAACTTTTATGTAACACGTTTCTCTTTTTCCCATCTCGGAGACAGTGAATTATATGTCATTGAAGTGTTAAAGACGCTTCCTGATTTTATTATTATTTTTTTATAAGCGAATTTCATTCTTGTAATTACTTTTAAAACTATTAAGGTGCCTGAAGAAACAGCGGCTTTTACCGTTGTAACTGTAATACTAAATTAACAAAATTATACGGCTTAATTGAATTTTCTTTGGAATAAAGTTATTTAAAAACACGATCGCCATTAAAATTAACATTAATTATCATTTCATTTGCAAATAAATGTATATTATTTTAAGACTTTTTATAGAATAACATTGTAATAAATATCATATTGTATGAATGTTATTTTCTTCACTTTTTATGAAATCGTCATGGATATCTTTTGCAAGAAGATAAGTCGATAATTAATAAGGATGCAGGTCTTTCAAGTCGTTTTATTTTCTATTCATAAACTCAAGGAGAAATACATTCACAATTTCCATAGAAAGATGAACTCGAAATACATTCATTTTTAAATTCAATATTTATCATTCCGTACAGATTTTAAAGATAAAGTTTGTCTTGGACTCAAAATCTTTAACATTTTATATACTACATTTTTGAATGAAGAAAAATTATTGATAATATATCTTTAAAATATATTTATTTAAACATTTTAACGTCACAGTATAAGCCATAGTGGCTAATTTTTCCAGACAAGTAGTTTAATATTTCATAATCAAATTTAGCTTCCTTAAAAAATAAAAAAGAAGGATATTTTTTTAAGAGAGACCTGAAACATTGTACCACAAGTTTCATTAAGTAAAACTTGGACAGAAACAAGAAATAAAAACAAGATTTTTAATTCAAACCACATTTTAATTTTAAACTTTTCACAGTTATAATCAGCTAAAATGCAAATGCCGATTTGCCGGAGCAAAGGAATATTGGAACGGTTTAGAAAATCTGCAATTAGTTTACACAGTTTCCGTGTAAAGGAAAATTATTGTGACAAAACTGTTGGCAGATATGCGGATCAATTAGCAGCCATGCGCAAAGAAAGTTAACGAATATCAAGTTATGCGCATTTTAAGTGGATGTTGAACTTGTTCTTGAATTGAAAAATTGTACCGATAAGCAATCGTCATTTCTTGATCAAAGAATGACCCAGTCGCAGACGATTACTCGGATTATATTACCATGCCGTTTGCTCACTAACCCAATTATCAAGGGAGAATGGAACGATCCATCTCGCGTCTTTTTACAGTCTTCTGCTGACAAAGCGTTTGTTACTTTTCGGAATTGACGGTACGGAAATTAATGGTACTCCGATTTTGAAATCTATACCCGAACCAATTTCCAATCGAACGCATCTATGCATTTCTGTCCTTATTCATTTATCTTATTAATTGCGAAGCAGTTATTAAATCTAAATTAATTCAATTATTTTGAAACAGATCTAATTTTGAGATTATCGGATTATTGGATGGATTTATAATATTAAAATTTCGTACCTCGTAATTCCCGTTGAAAATTTATATTAATTTCCTTAAATTTGCGTTTAATTCATGGTTTTAAGGAAATTTTAAAGAATTTCTAAATAATTTGATATAAATGGAAGGATAAGTTTTCTTTTTACTTTCATAAGTATTAATAAACATTTTTTTTTCTTAATTATACAATGAGAGGGCAAAAATTAGTAAACATAACTAGGTCTGTATAGTTAGTTATCGTGGTAACTATAAAATAAATCTAAGATAATATTTACTTAACTAAGACACGTAGTTACTTCTACTACTTTGGATCAGTGTGTGTTATGAATAATGCATAGTGATTGTAACTATATATTCAACCTGTTTAAATCACACAAAATAGTTACTCCCACATAATTCTCCCGCACATAAATAGTTACTGTAACTGAAATTTATAGTTCTCAGACCTATTTCATAACAGTTTTTTAATCATAATAGTAGGTCTACAAATAAGTTTCATCAACAAATTATTAAGAAATGATTAAAATTGTCAGGTATAAAAGGTCATATCGTAAGATTGAACATTTCTTGGCAATATAACCTTGAAGTATTAGCGATTTTGTACATCATCAGATATTTCTTTCATTTATCTGTAAATTTCACGTCGAAGACAAAGGAAGGCCGAAAGTGTACGAATTTGAAAGTTTTTTTGGACGAAGAACGAACCAACCAAACCACATAATAATCATGAAAATTAACTAAAAATATGACCATCTTTCCTAGATTAATTAAATACTTAGATTGCTTATAAAATACTGATTATTTTAACTCGAATCTCGATTATAATTACGAGAAAAGAAGAAGTTAAATTCAGGTCGGTTGTTATAAGTGACGCATATTTTTCTAAGTGGGTTTCCTTGATTCATTTACTTTATTCGATTTTATATACCAATGTAGTGTTCAAATTAATAATTATAAAAAAAAAACATGACGAAGAAAAACTTTCAATGTGTTGAACTCATTGAATAATGTAGTTTTTTTTTAATTGTTTACTCTTTTGGAGAACTTTGCGTTAAAAATGATTTGCACGGCTGAAGAATCGGTATTTTATACGTTCCAGTAACATCGAGCGATGTGAGAGATCACTTTCACGGTACAAGGCCGTATTTAACGGGCAACAGAAAATGTTTTGTACTTCACAATTAACTGCGGCGGTAATGCGCAGATTATTTTGGAAAACGCAATAATACGCACACGCTTCAACTTTTGAACCTGTTCCACGTTTTCATCCGCAATTTTTGTTCTCATGCTAATGTCGCAACGCTTTTTTTTGCGTTAAATGCTACTTGCAATTACTAACTTAAATTGAAATGCGGTATCAAAAAGATATATTTATTGACAGTTGTTAATTGGTAGATTGAAATTTTTAAATGTAAATTAATTAATAGGTATAAAATTTAGGACCATTTTTGAATTAATTAAAGTTTGAGTGATTTTGAAACCAGTTTATATTAATTTATTTTTTTGCAATCCATTTTTTACTGGCGAAATTGTAAAATTTCACTGAGAAGAAAGTAACATGATAATTTTTACTATGCTTAACCTCAAGTTGAGGTTATGTAAGATGGGGATAACTTTTATTAATGCTACGTTGCAAATTATTTAATTAAAATAAGCATTTTTAATGTTAAATTTTGCATTTTTTTATTAATTTAAATATATATTTATTATTAAAATTTCAAAATTACATTATTAATACATTTAATCTGAAAATTCATTACTATTATTATATAAAATCTATTATTATTTTAAATTTTTATTTCACAATGTTTTCAATTTCCTAAACTATTGCACTAATTTAACATAAAATTACCTATATTTCGTATGAAAATAGTAATTATTCATATTAGTTTTTTTTTCTCAACTTTTTTTAAGTTGACATTTCGAATTTGCGATTCAAAAATACTTTGAGTACCAATATTTTTTTGCCGGATTAACGCACTTACGCGTGTAAATTTATAATGCGGTGAAACTTTTATGAAATTTAATACAAAAAATCAATTACGACATTAGATGGAGCTAGCAGATAAATACGTAACGTTAAATGCATTATGCGACGCTAATGAAACATAAAGTTTATAATTTATTTAAAATGTTGTAATTTGTAACATCTTTACTAATCAATGCAACTTTTCTTTCTGCGCTCATTATATATATTTAAGTGCAATTATTATTGTTTTATTTTTTGCAACAAGAAAGTTTGCGAATAAAAATATATTAAACAGTGCACTAACAACAGTTTTCTAAACAGCAGATTTAGTTGTATGGGGGGGAAAAGTGCGCGCATATTTAGGCGGGAAATTCAATTAAATTCATTACCACATTTATTTTACTCTTAATAGTCCGCTTGAAAATTTCAATTTCACGTTCGAAAAACATTTAGTTTTAACGCAGAATTTCTGCATTTATATAATTATTAATACCGCGGGTTTCAATAATAAAGAATTTTATATCATATGCTCTGATTGCTATCATAAAACTCCTTAAATTCTTAACTGAAGTCGTGCAAAAAAAAAACTCGTCTAACTTTTATTTTTCTTTTTTTCTTTTACTTCCCTTTTTTTTACTTTTAATTCTGCAACTTATATAATATTACTTCGTTATATAAACGTGAGAATGTTAAATTTGAATAAATTTATTTTACATGTATAACGATATTTAACTGAACATTTTTATTTTAATTAATAAGCATTCATTAAATGAAATTGTGAGTGTTATGAATTTCTTACTTTGCGTATAAATCATGAATTTTAATAACAGGTACCTTTTTTGTCAATGCAATTGCCTTTGTTTAATTATAGTCTTAAACATTTGTTATAGAATATATTTCTTTTTCATTATTAAGGTATGTTATTATTTTTGTTACTTTATTGCAGTGAAAGAAATAAGACGTAAAAATGTACTGTTTACAAGAAATGATTTAATGTTCTTAGACGTAATAGAAGGATATATGTATGTATAAAATTAAAATATACTTAATATTATATTTATAATAAATGTATACTGTTTTAATAATAAATTTATTTTTTAATAATAAAATAATTTTATATAAGGAAACAGTCGGATATGTTTATTTTCACACGTCAATTTTACTGTTTTTTTTTTCAGTAAAAATTTTAGCGCATGCGCACCTACGACTAATTTGATCCTATCAGGTAAAGCAAGAATGTGAGAGGTTGAAACTGAGATGGGTGGGTGGTAAATTATTTCTTTTTTTGAAATAATACAAAATATTACTATTTACCAACAGTAACAGTAGTAATTTTTTATTTTACAATTCAAAGAATTGGCAAAAAGTACATTTTTCAAAAAAGGAAAATATCTTTATTTCAATAAGATTCCTTTTACTCCAACAGGAAATCCGCTTCAACATTAATTCATTTTCAAAATTACTTCCAAATGTACATAGAACAATTTTTAAATTAATTATCATTGAAATTATTTACTAATAAAGATTTTCAAACGCGAATGTCATCCTTTTTTTTCGAATTTAAAATTGATTAAAAGTCATAAACAATTTGCGAGTTATTACGTAATTTAAAAAGTTTCAAAACACACATTATTAAAATATCGAAAAGAAACAAAAATACAAGTTATCTATATAAAGTTTTGATACAGATTTGCGCGGTTTAATAATTTTTAATGATTTCTCGTTCACCCGACATTCGCGATGACCCGCTTTTATCTGTTTTTCCGAATGCGCACGGGAAACTTAAAGATCATATTTAAAAAAAAATCAGGTCTATATAGCGACTCGCGATGAAAGTTTCTTGAATAATCACTGCAGCGCCATAAATGTTCGAAAATGTATTTTAAGACGGGACATTAAACGTATACAAATCGCTGATTCGAGGCAAGATAGAATGCCACGAATGAAACTTCACATAATATATGTTATTGGAGACAATAGAATCAGAGATCTGGGGAATAAATTACACCGCGAAAGTCAACAACACTCGGTTATTATTGAGTAATTCCGCGGTATTAATTATGATAGTCGCGGCGTTTTAAAATAGATCCAATTTACATAGAATACGTTGACGTTTATTAACGGACGATATTGAACTTGAAATAAATCTTTATTGGTTCGATTTTTCAAAAAAAATCTCATCCAAATTCGGCGACTGTAATCGAATTTCCGCGCATAAACTCGTCAGTAGAAGAAATCCATTTGTCACGAGTGGATTTCATTTTTCAGCGCGAAATATTTACATTCAGTTTTCATAGTTTTATTTTTATTAAATTGGCATTAAATCGCACTTTTCGACGAGTCGGTTAAAGTACTTTGAAAGCCTAAATAATTTATTTTCTTTTTTATATATAATATATAAAAGTGTGGTATTAAAACAAATTAATAATTTGACAACACTGTAAAGTGTTAAATTCAATTTTTATCCCACTTCAATTCGACCTCAAATTACATCTTCCTATCTACACCATATCCTTTAACATTCCAACACCATACAATTTCAATTTTCACAGTATAAAATTGTAATTTTCCCGTTTTCACACCGAGTCCCAACGAATGCCACCGAGTCATCATTAAACCATAAAATAATTGCCGATTTCGCGTGTTCATCAAAAGAAAATCGCGCATTTCAGTCGCGTATACTTAACGCGAGCATTATCCGGTTGTAACGAGCGGATTTGGCGTATGACGAGAGGCTTTTTCGAACGCATTAAAACGGCGAATAAATCGGGCGCGCGAATGACAAAGCGGCGTCCGAAAAGACAAGAAAAAAAAATAGAGTAGTTGCGGATCAAAGGTGTTAACATTGTTAAGCAGTGGACTCACGTGCTGTCAAGAGGAGAAAGAGAACTGTGACTAGACTATGAGAATAGGAGCGAGTTGATAGTGCTGATGGAGTTGATCGCGTCATGGTGCCTTCGTTGTTACTGCCTGTTGTAAGTTCCGTCAGGTATCCAGTCCCGCCAGTTCCACTACTATCACCGTATTACTTACCTTAGTTTAGCCCCCGTTGTTCTTCCATTCTCTTGATCTCTTTCTCCATGTTCCTTCCAGCCTCGCCGTTCTCCGTCGCACCACGGCCCGTCCGCCTCGCTCCCACTCACTCCCACTCACTGTCTTTCGCGTCTCTTCCTTCTCAATCGATATTTTTACTCCGGACTAAGTTTATGCCCGATTTTTTTTATAACTGCGCCTCATTTCGTAATTGTGACCGAATGAAAAGTGCCTCAATCGGTAGGTTCTCAAAATTCTGCCCACTCGAATCATAATCGAGTGTTGCGACAGTCCTTGGACAAAATTTTCAATGTGACTTTCTTGTGACGTGAAAATAAAAAAAAGAAGATAAAATTATAGGATCTTGCAGTGGCGAATATCGCGTTATGTAAATCGGGTTTCCTTTTCTAAATCCATCTCTATTTTGTTGGAAATAATTAATAAAAAAAAAAAAATAAAAAAAAGAAGAAAGTTTAGGAACATTGTAAAAATTGGTCTGATTCAAAATGTACACTTTTCTGCGCTCAAATTTGAAATTAAAGTTTCAATTTGTCGGAGAGTTTAATGAGTGTGCTGGTATCGTAGGAAAGATTTTTATGGGAAGGAATCAATTACAATTTTTGCAGTGATTATCATATATAAGAGAGATTGCAAACTTATATATGTATACTATATATATACATATATATAATGATTGCCTTGGCATTCTTCAAGAACAAGCGTAACTTTTAATCGCGAAGATATATTACTATTAAAGGAAGTGCACTTTTTGTTTATTTACCAACTTATAAAACATTTTATTAAACAATTTCGCAATCTTCCTCGCATGAAAATATTATCCCGCAGTTGAGCACTTTTCACGGGAACAATTTCAATTGGAATCGGCCTGAAATTGTATCGTATTAATAGATTATGGCAAACATTCGATATTATGTTTCAATAACTTTATTTCATTTTGTGCTTTAATACGCGCCAATAATGTTGTTTATGCGAAGGAATTAAATGGCTGGAAATCTAATGCCGCGTATCTTTTTACTTAGCCAATAAATAGTTGACTTTTAGTTCGCCATTTTTCCCATTAATTGGATAATAACGTTAAAATTTGTACTCCTTTTTTTCAATTTCAAATTGTCGGTTCCGAACGACTTTTACTTTTTCCAATACATATAACCTGCAATTGAGGTTAGGTAGGGGGAAATTTGATATTTTACAATTGATTATCGTAATTATTTACAATTTTTATTTTTTTATTTATGACGAATTGTTTCTGCCATTGTTAACTTTGGTAGTAAATGTTATAACACTAGGAGGATAGGGCGTGACGGAAACAAAGGTAAAATACATGGGAGACAAAGAAAAAATACTCTCTAATAGATAGAGAGGTCGTGGGACAAAATTGTCCACTCCGTTCTTTTAGTGTTAATAAGCATTTTACTGAAATAGTTGGATGTTTTATTTCTTCAAGGACTGGAAGTTGTTTAATAAAATATATCTTTAAAATTATTAAAACTATAGGAATTAGCGTGACACTAAAAATGTTTTTCAAACTAAATACTAAATTAGAGTCACAGGAGGATTGGTTTCTTATACTTGAATTTGCATAAATGAACAATTATTGTTGTTTATATTCAAAAAATCATGAAAAAATAGTAAACTTTAACAAAGGAAATTATTTACAATTTTTTTTTAATCTACTGACTTTATAATTATCATTAGTATAATCATACTAGTAATTATGGGATTGAAGTGTGAAACGTTTTTAAAATGCGTAAATCTAAACAAAATTTCTTTCGTATTATATTCAGTTCCATTTGTGTCATTCTGAATGTAAACAAACAATATTTCCCTTTATTTTTATTTACTTTCATTACCATGTCCCTCATAATGTTTATGAATATCGTTTTCTCATATATCATATTGTATCTCACGTGTCATACATCCCATTGTAAAAACGTTTTATTCTTCAGTTTCATCTGTGCTAATTAAAGTCATTTAATTTTTTAATTAATTTATATTCAACCTTAATAATTTATAAACAATTTTTATCGAATAAGAAACTTGACCTCGTGTAAAATAACAACAATAATAATAATAACAATAACAAAAATAAAAACTATAACAATAATAATAACAAAAATAATAACAAAAATAATAACAGTAACAATAACAACAACAAAAACAATAGCCATAACAATAATAATAATAACAATAATAATAAAATTATGAAACGAATATCAACGCGGCAACAAAATATTATTTTAGCATTCCTTTTATTACTGTTAATTGGGTAACGTTAAATTAATTGATCTGTGCTTTTTACAAAATTGTGATAGAATCGAGCCGGTCCGCATTGTACAAAGTGTATTTATCGTGCAGTGCTCCGTAGCCGCGGATGCTACAGTACTGACAGGTTGCTCTCTATTTTGTTCTGGCTGGGCTGATATGCGGGCCATAATTTTTTTCTCTCGTGTTTAACTGAAACCAAGAGGTATCCAACCTAGAAACCGCCTTCTTCGCAGGATAACAGCATATCGCGCCAATTATAAACAATTACTACTCACGCAACAATCGGATTCATCTCGTATATTCCATTCTCATTTGAGGTGAGTAACACGAGAATTACATGATGCAAAAATCCTTGTGTTTTGAAAAAAAAGTGAAAAAGAGGAGAAGAAGAAAAAAAAAGAAAAGGAACGAGTTATTCCAACGAGACGAATTTTTGCAAAATGATTACACCGGTAATAATAATTATTATTTTATGGTTTATGCGCGTAACAAACTTCTCGGACTCGCAATGGTCTTGTTTTAATGAAAAGAATGTTTTTTTTTTCTTTTGATGAAAGAAATTGTTGTGTTTACAGTTTGAATTCAATATAAATATTGTGATAATAGTGAAAAATAACGTACACTGAGAAAAAAAATTTAAGAAATCATAAACCTAGTAAAAATAAAACATATACGGTCCATATATGTATTAACAATTTCATATAAAGAAATAAAAAACATATATATGGACACATATGTTTATCCTTAACCCATATATGGCCATATATGGTCGATATATGACAATAATTGATATAATATTCTAGCCATATATGCAATAATTTTCTCAAATGGAAATCAATTACTGTCATATATCGACCATATAAGGCCACATATATGGATTAAAGAAGAAGATACATGTTCTAATATGAATTCTTTATTTCCTTATATGAAATTGTTAAAACATATATGTACCATATATGGATTTTACTAGGGTAATATTTACGTCTTCAATGTACAATTTTCTCAAAAAATTTTTATTCAATAGTTTATAATTGTAGCTCTCACATTTCATAAACTAGTTTCTCAAATTATAATAACCTGAAAAGTTTGCCACAAATTAGCATTCCGTTTACAAAAACTTGATATTTACCGGTTTTTAGGTTATAGTGTACTCTTTTTTTTCCCGTGTAATTACTAATTTACTTAATAATGAAGTGTAAATATTTTTTGTGTGCAACTTTATAACTCGAGTGATAAATTTTTATAGCAATTTCTTGCGTTTGTTTCGAGTCATTTGCATTGAATAGCCACTGTCTGCGTGATTAGTCTTGTTTGCTTCGGATCATTTGAGAACTTTTTAAAATAATGCCGTAATCTTTGATAATCGAGTTATTTTCTTTCTTGTATTCAGTACTTTCATTATTATTCTGTTTCCTATTATTAAAATACTTAAACACTATTAAAATGAAATGTAAATAAAGTTTGTTTACTAATATATTTACATCTATAGTAAATATTTACTTCTTGTGACCTTCCAAATGTAAACAAATAATATTTTTATTTACTTTAATTTGTTTTTATGTTCGAAAATTTTATAAATATTGTTTATATTCGTATCCATCACTGTAAAAAACGTTTTATTCTTCAGTTTCATCAAAACGGATTACTACATATAAATCTGTATGTTTATTGTCTACACTTTTATATGTCATTTCATGTTTTAATACTTTATTTTTAATAGGGAAGTGAGTACCTCTCCTTCTGGTTATTTAACTACTTTCTTAAGCAGATCTTTAATTTTTTATAGTAAAGTTACTCGTTCTCAGTCTCTTTTGGAATATTTTTTTTAAATAATTTATCTATTTTTTATCATTAATTTTCTCTTTCTCTCTCTTTCTCTCAAATAAATCACAATTGATTTATAATTATAATAAAATATTTTCTAATTGAAAATAACCATGTAATTACTTTACATCGCAAAATGTCAAAATGTTTGCAAATTATTGATTTCGTGGGGTACAACTATTTTAAGCTGTTTTTTGCCGAAGAAAACAAAGAGAAAGGCGTATTAATACTAAATAAAGCAGAAAAAAAAAATGCGCGCCACTTCTGCGGAAGTTGTTACGAAAAGATATTCCAAAACATTGTTACGTTATAACGGAATAACGATTACTTCATTTATTCAGATATTCGCGTCGTCTTTTTTCTCCCCATTATTATTGTTATTATTTATTATGCCGCGACAAATGACTGAACGCAATTAATGCCTTAATTGTTCGGTTATTCGGGGGGGGAATAAAATTGCAAGCGTAAAAGCTCGTTTCGCGGCGTGCAATAAAAATCTTCTTTTTCGCGGCTGTAATTATTGCTTCAATATTTTGTTACTAAATGCATATGAAATGAGCAGTTGCACGAACGGCGGTTAAATCTACTCTCACTTGATTACTTATGAAATAATAAATTACTGAAAGAACCACTAAAAGCAGATGACACGAAATATGAATTACACCAGATAATTTGCCTGCCGTTTATTCGTCAAAAATTTTCCACATTATAATGTAATCTTAGGGAATTATAGAATTTATGTTATAAACATTTGTATGCAAGATAAGGAAACGTTTATTAAATGGATTTATATATGATTATATATAAAAAAAGTGTAAAATGTTATTAATCTTCAATGTTATAGTAATATTGAAAGAAAATATATGTACAATAATATTGCAATAATATTGCATCAATATTACACTATTATTACGTGTGTTTAGGATTTAACAATTTTTGTATTCATTCATACAAAAAGTTGTACTTGTAATCAGAAAAACTAATATGAATATTTAAATATTTTTATAGGAAATGAAATATATGGATAAAATATATAAATTACTATTGATAAAGAGTAAAATTTCCATGTAAGAATGTCGTATATATGACATATTTGATATATATGATTTGGACCATATGAATGCCCTATATATGTAAACATATATGTTATAAGTTTGTAGATTTATGAATCTCTGAACATATATGTTATGATGTATTATTGGTTGATATACGAGAGCATGATATGTCCGTATATATGTGTGAAATATGATTCCAAAGACAATGTACTAAACTTCATAATTTATTCACAAAAATATATTAAAAAATTTGTGAATTAAATATAAAATATACTTTTTATAATATAACGATGTAAAAATAAATGTATATGTCACATATATGATTTAATACCTCGTATATGAGACTTATATGTCTTTGTTATATGTTGCATATATATATGTTATATATATGTTGCATATATGACCATATACATATATATATATATATATATGTCGCCATGCATGGTAAATATATATGCACCATATATATCGCAGTTTATAATATTTTTCCTGGTTATTACTTTTAAAAAGTAAAAAAAAAGTTTACCACTATTTTACCCATCTTAGTTTTAACTTTTGGCATTCTTGCTTCACCTGAATATCATGTTCCCATGAAAAAAAATTGTATAGGTAGCATATATGTCTGCATATATGGCAACCTGTATAAATTTTTTTATATGGGTTGATATATGGTTGATTTCAATATAAGGAAATTATTGAAACTATAAATGGATCATATATAGTCATATATGGATTAAGAAAAAACATATATGTCTATATATGAATTTTTAATTTTCTTATATTAAATGGTTAATACATATCTGGACTATATATGCTTCATTTTTACTAAGAGTATTAAATAATAAAATACTTCAAGTGTCAAAACAAAAAAAAAAACAAAATAAAACACACTTAATCATTATTACTTAATAACTTCCGATTTCTGAGCTCTCTTAGCTGAGCTTACTATTTTTTTTCCTTTAATGTACCTCATCTTTTTTTCTTTATAAATAAGTATTCGACTTTTTAAGACACACAAAACAGCCTAAATAATTTGTACTTTTACTTCGCAAGAAATTTGTAGTTCATGAAAGAAATAAAAGAAAAAAAAAGGAGTTTTCTTTTTTGTCTTTTATTGTAAATAATTTCCTCACTTTATATTTGACGGAATAACAAAGCTGACAAGTAGGTCACGGGAAGATCCGGATAATTGAGAATTATTTTTATTATTAATCAAGGAAAAATTTTTGGTGATGCGGATAATTAAGTATACATTTGTTTAACTTTCATAAAGAAATCTGGGCAAAGAATGAATCAAACAATTATATAGGGCGAATGAGTGAAAGTGAAAGATCGATCAACTTATTGGAATATCTTTATTTGAAAAAAGAAGCGCCTTTATGATATGCGTTAGCCTCTCACTCTTACTTTTGTATGAAGGTCATGCAAGCTTTCCTCCAGAATCATTTGTATTTAATTGACTTTGATTTTCCGATGTTAATAATGTTGATGCGTGTAATAACTTAGTATACATTATTAATGTCAGATATATGTATATATATATATGTATGTATGTGTTATGAACAAGTGTTTCGTGATCACACTTATATAAATAATCATATATAAATAGTATGTATATATTTTTAAAAATTAAATATAAGATATGCAAAAAAATAACAAAGCTTTTATGAATCGTGTATTAACATTAATAATATGTTAAGTAAATATTATTTTTCATGAATATATTTTAATAACGAATCTACTTTATCTTGGGAAGATAAATTACCGACGTCGCACAATTACATTCTGCTGAATGTTACGTTATCGACGTTATTCTTAGTGTTATTTTGCATTTCTTATTTTATTTCTGAATTTTTAAATAGTCAAGTAATTAGTGAATTATTTCTAAATTTATATACTCATATGTCAATTTGTTATTAATAATTATTTAAATTTCGAGTTAATTATGATTTTTCTACAAGTGAAGTTCTTTTTTTTTATTAAAGCAGTTTTTTATAAAATTATCGACATTATACCGTGAAATGTAAATAGATGGCGTTGTTCATTTCAATTTATTCTAATCGATTTTTGTGAAGCAATAAAATGTACGAATTATTTTACGATTAAAATTTTGTGATTTTACATTTTTATTAAATTACCACGAAGGAGTCATATTTCATTGATAAAAATTTTTATATAGATGATAAGTAAAGTTAATTTTAAATATAATTGTAACATAATATTATAAATTTTCAAAAATACCTACATATTTTAATTGAAATTTGCAAATTTCAACTTTAAATAAATATTTATTTTAAAATTATTCCAATTTAGATTATCAATCGTTATTTCATTTTACTTTTTTATAGAAATCTTGTTAGAATGATATTTTTGACTGATAATTTACTCATTTTAAAACAAACCTAATCTTTCACGAGGGATTTAATTTAATAAATTGTATAAATGTCGCATCTATTTTGTAACAAAATTGAAATTAGATAAGAAATGTTTCTTCATTATTAGTACCAACGTTGGATAGAAGCAATCAGACGTTAATCAACATTATATTACGCGGATAAGCAATTAACTTGACGACGAAGGTGCATTATTTCAAGTTATTTCAAATTGATCGTTACGACGGCTCTTCTCGTTATTCTATAACATAATAGTATTGTCTATTTAAGAAGTATGATGAGATATTAAATGACAAGTAAATTTGACAATACTCTACAAAGGTTTTAATGACTGTTACACCTCTGGTAGAAAGAAATATATTAAAAAGTCGTATGCAAATATCACACATTGACAAAAAAGTTAAATTAAAAATAATTGTATTGTATGAAAAAAGTGGGGACAGTTTTTTTTGTCATATTTAACATATAGTTTAAAAGAGACCTAGTAAAAATGAAACATATATGGTCCATACATGTTTTAACAATTTCGTATATGGACATACATGGTTTTCCTTAATCCATATATGGCCATATATGATAGATATATGGTATTATTTGATTTCCATGTAAGGAAATAAATAAATGCATATATGGCTAGAATATTATATCAATTATTACCATATATAGCCATAATATGGATTGAGGAAAAACGTATATGTCCATATATGAATTTTTTATTTCCTTTTATGAAATTGTTAAAACATACATGGACCATATATGTTTCATTTGTAGTAGAAAGTTTTATTTTGTTCTATTTTTATAATTTTTCATGTTATATTTATTCATTTTGTTCATTTATTATTTTCATTTAGTATTTTATTTATTTTATTATTATTTATTTACTTTTATTTATTAGTTTATTAATACGAATAATTCTGTTATCATTTTCAACAGTATTATTTGATTTTATGAAATGAAAAATCTGTTACATTATACGTCAGTTTGCAATAGTAAAAAAGAATTCACGTTACATTACACTGAAAGATGTATTTAAAATCATATGAATATAATGTTATGAGTGCATGAGTATTTAGTATTTTCTATTAACGTGAATTTCATGTTGGTGTCACTCGTATTCTTGTTGATTCAACAAAGTGACGACGGTCGCGCCACTGCACGGAAATAACTGTAAATATTATTACAGATGTGCTTATATTGTTGTCGTCGTGTTATGATTAAGATGAATAAAAGTGTGCCGCAGATAAAAACTGCTTTAAACTTCTAGTATAAGTGCATAAGAGTTTTACTCTACGTTAGTCTTATTATTTTAAATAGAATATATGTGTCGTCTTGTAAATTTGGGTTACTAAAGAGACGACCGCTGGTGCAACAATCACGTATTCTGTTGCAAATTAAATAATGTATATTTCACATGAAATTCTTATGATAATCAAATATGACGTTTATATTATTTAAATTCAAAATGAATGGTTTTTTAATATAAGTCTAGTAACAACAATTTATAATTGTTGTATGTAAACTAAAAAAATTCAGGAAAAAATTAAATATTTTAATATATAATATGAAATTTCTTTTGGTATAGAAGTTGTTATGATCCAGTATAATAAAAATTATTGGTCATTTTACATGTAATGTGTGTAATGATTGGCAAACTTAATATTTTAATCAAAAAGTCTCAGTATCTTTTGACTCTGTGTAACATAGCTAAGTAATAGAATCAGTGACAGACCGATGTTAAACTAACAACGCATTAACATTAAAATAACATTTTCAAAATCCACTATCATTAGCACTTGATTCGATAGTTTGTAATTTATATCGATTTGAAATGATGAATGGGAAACGAACGTTTTTAAATGTAACGTAAATGTAAGAAACTTATAAATTATGTTCATGTTGTTCCATCAGCATCAAATGTATTTTTTTACTATTGTACATAACTTTTTCACAAGCATATTGCGAAAGAAATTATAATATATTTAACTTTACAATTTTCACCAATTTTATAAAGTCGACTAAAGAGATTTGAATACCTTTCAATGAGATGTGTTTCAATTCAAATAAAAATTGTTCCAACTTTCTTTAAGATGCCAGTACATTGAGCAAATTTTTGTTGAAAAATTACTATAGTTTACAGCAAATGGACCATATCCAGCTGATTTATATATACTTTCCTATAACTATAGGAAATAATCCTAGTAATCTTTTTCCTAAACTCTCGTCAAATTGGTACCAACCAGCTGGTTCCCTTTGGTAATTTCCCCAAGGAAATTTGTCCCCCAAAGTAATGTCTAACTTTATTAATAAATATATATTGTAAAACAGAATATATAACAAATATCCCTAGATACTAAATAAACAGAAAACATCACCTCTAAAACTCATAAATCTACACCAGAATCTAACCAGAAATGGTACTAAAAGACCATCCAACCAAAGCTTCCTTGCCAGCCCTTAATTCCTACGACTTCAAAGCGCATTTCAGAAGAATAAAATCATTCTACCCCACACAATGATATCGAAATCAAAGGAACACTTTCGTCCAAGTACACAAACAAAGCCAAAGCGAACTGCAGCCTATAAAGCATCGAAACCTAAGAATCATTAAACTTATCTAACGCATCGGCTGGAAGTAAGAAACAGGATTAACTGCACCTTAAATAAGGGGGAATCAAGAAAAATATATAAATTCGGAGCTGCGTACTGCCAGAGGGGGCCCCAATTTCTACAACAATTCGGAGCTGCATACTGCCAGAGGGGGCCCAAATTTCTACAACTATATTG